>OY992537.1:149954643-150099643 GCA_963921195.1 Pegoplata infirma | reverse complement strand
GGTGGACATACAAACGCCCTCAACATCCACCCAAAACACAGAGAAGAGAGGCAAAAGGTTACAATCAATGTCGCCAAAGCATGACAGAGTACCCAAACGACTTATTACGGTAAACACCCCGAGAACTAAAGATGCTATTTCTGCTGTGGTCAGTCATGTTGATCAAAACGAGTCTGACAAACCAATGGAAGAAAACAACTGGGAAACAGTGCAGCATCGTAAAAGAAAACGGAAAAAGACACCAAGAAAAAGACAACAAAACCCCATACGTGAATCAGGAGAAGCCATCACAATCAAGGCTAACCCGGAAACATACGCCGAGGTAATAAAAAAGATGAAAACTAAGGTAAATCCTAGTGAAATTGGTGTAGAAATAAGCAGCATGAGAAGAACAAAAGCAGGAGAACTTCTCGTGAAATTTAAAAAGGGAGAAGGACAAGCTGCAAAGCTTAAGTACGTTTTGTCCAACACTCTTGGCGAGGAGGTCACAATTCGATCGGTTGCTAGAACTCAAACTCTTGACATCAGGGATTTGGATGAATCCACAGACAAAGAAGAGCTAAGAGATGCCCTAATAGCTGCTACAGGAGTACAGATGGAGGACACTTTTAAAATCCTAAACATCAGAGAGGCGTATGGCAAAACTAAACAAGCATTAGTACAAATGCCAGCAAGTATTGCAACAAATCTTTTAAACGAGAAAAAAATCAAGGTCGGATGGGTCAGATGCCGAGTTAGGTTGAAGGCACAACCCACAACGTGCTTTAGGTGCCTGGATAGAGGACATCGTGCAACAGAATGCCATGGAGAAGACAGATCAAATCTCTGCAGGAATTGTTGTCAAGAAGGGCATATATCTAGAACGTGCAAGCAAAATCGAAGGTGCATAATCTGCCAGGTAGCCGGTCTGCAAAATACAGACCATGTCATTGGAAGCGCTGTATGCGCGGAAAATAGGAGAAATCTGGTGGAAAAATGATTTTAAAGATCATACAGATAAATATCGGGCATGGAAGAGAAGCACATGACCTAATGATACAGAAGGCGACGGAAAGTACAAGTGATATCGTATTAATAAGCGAACCATATAGGAGACCTTATTCCGGCATTTGGTATGAAGACTCTACTAATAGAGCGGCGATCATGATCGTGAACAAACATTTGTACGTAAAGGAGGTAAATGAGGAGAATCCATGCTTTGTCTACGCCACCGTCAAAGGTGTTCGTATATATAGCTGCTACTTTTCTCCAAACATGGTTATTACGGACTTTGAATCGGCTATAAATAGATTAGAGCTTAGTATCAGAGGAACAACATGTAATGTGATAGTAGGTGGCGATTTCAACAGCAAATCCCCAGAATGGAATTCTGGAAGTCTCGATAGACGGGGCATGATCGTAAACGAGATGATAGCATCTCTTGGCTTCACAGTCTATAACAATGGTGATAGCCCAACATTTCGCAGAGGTCAAAGCAGTAGCATTATAGATATTACTTTTGGATCAGATGTGTTTAATAACCAACAAATGAATTGGACAGTGCTTGAGGATCTCACACTGAGTGACCACCAGTACATCACGTTTAGGGTCGACGACCACAACCCAGTCGTTCAAACAGAGGTCAACCTTCCTAGGTGGAATGTCAGGAAACTGAAACAGGAAAAGCTCGCTGATTACATTTCCAGAACGAAACAGAGAAACGCTGCAAGCCAAGATGATACTATCGACGCTCAAAGTGCAGAGGAATCTACGACAAAGATAGTTACTAAAGCGTGTAATGTAGGAATGCCGAAAATGGAACCGTACAATAACAAACCCCCAGTCTACTGGTGGAACGACGAAATACGAGAACTAAGGAAACAGTGTCTCACCGCCCGCAGAGCAACCACACGCAACCACAACGACATGGCCTTGCGACTCGAATACAAGAGAGCAAGGAAAACACTCCGAAGAGCAATTAAAGATAGCAAACGAAAGTGCTGGTCAGAACTCTGCAAAGAAGTCGACACGGACCCCTGGGGAAAACCGTACAAAATCGTGATGAAGAAGCTAGGTGTAATGAAACCAATACCCGGTATTAAAGAACCGACATGGGCGACAACCATAGTAGAAACACTGTTTCCTACAGACAGACAGACTGACTGACTGACTGACTGACTGACTGACTGACTGACTGACTGACTGACTGACTGACTGACTGACTGACTGACAGACAGACAGATGAAACCGTGCAAAAATAAACCCCCAGTCTACTGGTGGAACGATGAGATACAAGAACTGAGGAGAGAGGAAACGTGGAAAGTACTTAGAATGGCAATAAAAGACAGACAAACATACAGACATAAAATAGAAAATTAATGTCAAACAATTAATTTTCTTTGGAAAAATGGTTTAGAAGTGGGATTTAACTTTCGCGTACCATGGAGGATATGTAACAAATAAGAAAAATAACGGCATGTGTGAAGAGTATGGATTTCCATTAACATTTTGAAGTAAAAAAATGTATTTCTTCTTAATTTCTTTACAGCAATTTCATCTTGATGCCATGTCCATTTTTTTTTTTTTTGGGTTTCTGCAATCAATTGTTGAAGAATGAGTTGGATAATTTTACTAGTGCTAAGAGATAAAGCTTACCCGCAATAATATGCACGGCGATCACACAAATTTTACATATAGTATGTATTTTGGAATATTTTATTAAATTTAGACCAATGAATTTAATATAAATAAAAATGCAATTTTTGCGATAAAAATCTACTTGGTTTTTCTAAATTCTTATTGACGGTATTCACGTCAGAAATTTTTACCCTTGCAAAGTGCAAAGAGCAATATTTATTACAACAAACACACATAAAATTATTTTTTGTTTTATTTCATCTCATATGTTTGTTGTAAATAATTTTGCATTTCGCAATTTTGCAAGGGTAAAAATTGTTGACGTGAATACCACTATTGTATTCATCACTAGCTGACCCGGTCCGCGTTGCTGACCCTGAGAAAACATCGATTCAGTTTTCTATTGCATCTGGATATTAATATACCGTGTCGGAAAAAACTAAAGCACGGGACCGGGTCCAGAAGTAGCCTTTAGTTCCACCTTCGGTTAGCACTATCTATAGAGATATCTATATAGAGAAACGGACAGGCGTAACGTTAATTATAATACAAAGGGCGTTTCGTTTTACGCATTCTTATCGAATCGTGGCTTTTAATATAGCTAAAGTTTCATGTTGCGTCCTCGGAAAGTACTATCTATGCTGCAAATTTAAATGAAATTGGTTTAGCCGTTTTTGTGTGATTTCGAAAGAGAAAGAAAAAAACTTTTATTAAATAAAAAAAAAGGGAGTGGAATTTTTTACCCCTTTGCCGAATCGCATACTATCAGTAGTAAAAGATAAAATAAAGTTGAGTATAGCATAAAGGGGCGGGAAACTTACGCCGCTTTGTCGAATTGTGTTCTTATGTGTCCTGTAGTTCCACCCTCTTTTAGCACTATCTGTGCAGGAAATTTAGTTAGGATCGGCTTAGTCGTTTTTGCTTGATTGCGGATGTGGCCGGAATATATATTTTTTTTGCTTTACCAACGCTCATGGGATGTCCCATATAAATGAAATTCATTGTGTTTTCGCGCCTTCTTACAATTATAAACTTATATGGCCTTCATATGCAATTGATTAGCACTATCTTGAAAATCCGTTCAACTACTTTTGCGTAATTGCGAAAAATGTAATATAGTAAAAAGAGGCGTGGCATTTTAGGCCCCTTTTTTTAATCGTAGTGTAACATGTCCTATAGTTCCGCACTCCGTTGGTACTATCAGTGCTGAAAATTCAATTAAAATCGTATAAGCCGCTTTTGCATTATTGCAAAGCATGCAGAAATATTTTCAATTCAATACAAAGGGGCGTGGAATTTTACGCCCCATTGTCCGATAACGCTCTAATTTGGCACATAGTAATTGCTTAGTACTATCTATGGTTTAAATTTCATCAAAATCGGTTTATCCATTTTTTATTTACAGATATCAATAATGGTGCAATGTAAAAATTCGATTTTGCCACGCCCCTCCGCCCACAGACAGAGAATCAAAAATCTGAACGCACAGTTTTACTCCCCAGGATATTCTAAATATTCCCTTAAAATTTCATCAAGATCGGTCCAGCCGTTTTCGCGTCCATAAGGAACATACATATAGTCGTTTTTTGCATTATTGCGGAGTATACAGAAATAACTTTCAATTCAATACAAAGTGGCATGGCATTTTACGCTCCTTTATCTGATAACGCTCAAATTTGGTACATAGTGAGTACTCAGTTAGTACTATCTTTGATTAAAATTTCATCAAAATCGGTCCATCCGTTTTTTATATATAGATGTCATTAGTGGGGGAATGCAAAAATTGGATTTTGCCACGCCCCTCCGCCCACAGATGGAATATCAAAAATCCGACTTGACAGTGTTACTCGCCAGGCTATTCTGAATATTCCCTGAAATTTTCATCAAGATCGGTCCAGCCGATTTCGAGTCCATACGGAACATACATACATACATACATACCCACATACATACACACTAAGGGTGTTCTTATTTTTTTATTTCGGATTTTTGTGTTGCACTGGGCAGAATTTTGTTCCTTTGTACTAAAAATTTAATAATAAAAAATTTGGAGTTAATCCGATAACTTTAAGTGGACGCGGAAACGACCTGAAGTTTGAAAAACGAATTACAAGGGGAAAAAATTACTTTTTACTCATTTTCTCAATTTTTTCGACATTTTAAGTTAACTTTGAATTCAAATGATTACAGAATTGTGATGTGGAGTACATTACCTTTGTAATAAGGCAATAAAAACTAAAATCAGTTAAAAATCAGCCAAGTTATTACAACTGCCCCAGGCAACTAGCGTGTGGCAGACCACTTGATCAAAGATTTCGAGTTCCATTTTTGAAATTGATTGAAATTATCTAGTATAGCAACATTTTTTTATTCTTTAAATCCCAATGTACTAAGCTGGTAAGCATTTTTCATATTGTGTTATGCTACCTTGTTTTAAAAAAATGGTAAAAAGGTCTTAATTTTTCAACCCTGTTTTCAAATCTCCAATTTCAAATTTTTATTTTTTTTGGCAAATAAAATTTATAAAATTGACCATTGGACTATAGGATTTTGTTAAGCACATATAAGGGAATAAAAACTACAAAAATTGTAGACATACCTTTTTTCATTCGGCTAGTTCAGCGATTTTATTTCGGCGGATTTCGAGATAGTAGTGTTTTTGGTAACTTTTTTAGCTTTTAGTTAATTTTTTTATTATTTTTTAACAAACCTCATATGTTTTCTACCGAATTATTGCAGTATAATATAAATACTTCAACTTCTTTAACAAGAGCGAAATTGAGGCATGAAAAATTGACCCAATTAAAGGTCAAATTTTAGAAGAATTTGAATTTTTAAAGATTAACAGATTTTTCGAGCGGATATTAATGAAACTGATTGATGTTATTTTAATATGTCTAAAAATTAATAGTTTATTATTAAAATTCAGAACATTAACCCTTAAGTGCTGTTGGGGTCTATATGACCCTATGAAATAATATACTTATATTTTCTCCATTAAATAAAAAAACTATAGACCCCAATAGCACTTAAGGGTTAATTTTCTGAATTTTAATAATAAACCATTTACGTTTAATCATATTAAAACAACATCAAGGAGTTTCATTTATATCCGCTCAAAAAAATTGTTAATCTTTAAAAATTTAAATTCTTCTAAAATTTGACCTTTGACCTTTAATTGGGTCAATTTTTCATGTCTCAATTCCGCTCTTATTAAAGGAATTGAAGTATTCTATATTATGCTGCAATAATTCGGTAGAAAACATATGAGGTTTGTTAAAAAATAATAAAAAAAATTAACTAAAAGCTAAAAAAGTTACCAAAATCACTATTATCTCGAAATCGACGAAATAAAATCGCTGAACTAGCCGAATGAAAAAAGGTATGTCTACAATTTTTGTAGTTTTTATTCCCTTATATGTGCTTAACAAAATCCTATAGTCCAATGGTCAATTTTTTAAATTTTATTTGCCAAATAAAATAAAAATTTGAAATTGGAGATTTGAAAACAGGGTTGAAAAATTAAGACCTTTTTACCATTTATTTAAAACAAGTTAGCATAACACAATATGAAAAATGCTTATCACCTTAGTACATTGGGACCTAAAGAATAAAAAAATGTTGCTATAGTAGATAATTTCAATCAATTTCAAAAATGGAACTCGATATCTTTGATCAAGTGGTCTGCCACACGCTAGTTGCCTGGGGCAGTTGTAATAACTTGGCTGATTTTTAACCGATATTAGTTTTTATTGCCTAATTACAAAGGTAATGTACTCCACATCACAATTATGTAACCATTTGAATTCAAAGTTAATTTAAAATGTCGAAAAAATTGAGAAAATTAGTAAAAAGTAATTTTTTCCCCTTGTAATTCGTTTTTCAAACTTCAGGTCGTTTCCGCGTCCACTTAAAGTTATCGGATTAACTCCAAATTTTATTTTTTTAAGTTTTTAGTATAAAGGAACAATAATTTGCCCAGTGCCAAGCAATTAAAACATTTTAAATTTTTCCCTTACTGTTAAGAACACCCTTATTACACACATCCATTTTTATATATATAGATAGATAGACTTGATTTCGTGTACAAAATTTGATAAAAAAAATTAATAAAAATCCCCATGAATTTGTCCATAATATTTATAAAAAAAAATTCATACACCGTATGAACATGGTTTGGGAAAAAAAGTCATGTTCAATTCATACAGTTTATGAAAAAATTTATTCCAGGAATGATTTTTTTTTTCTGTGAACCCAGTACAGTTTGACCATCGCATACCTGGAAACGTCAAGTAACGATCGAGACGTCCAAATTGAACTTGAATTGGAATGAAATCAAACATCGTGCAGTAGATCGAGATTATTGGAAGGAACTTGTTTTGGCCCTATGCTCCTTGTAGGAGTTTGAAGGAACAGATATAATACCAACACCGTTACCAATACCGTTATTCGTTTCGGTTGCCAACCCGGATTTTATGTTTCGAATCGATTCATAAATGTTGGAGTACTTTCCTTGTTAGTATAAAAATATATGACATACAGCAATTGTATTTTCAATTGAAAAAAATAACTTTGCATACAAAAAATTTCGTATGTCCATTATTAGTGCACATACGACAAAATTCATACTCAAAACCATAAAATTTTGTGACATACGACAAAATGCATTCTGAATATTTCAGAAACTGTAAGGTTTATGAAGAAACTAATAACACTTTTAGAAAGAGCGTGTGAAATTTATTATAAATATATCATAATCTCAAAACCGAAAAAAAATGACATACGACATTCGTATTTTGAGGTAGCGACTTGTTACCTTTCCTTTTTCCCCTCTCCTCTCCTTTCCTCTTCTTTTCTTTCTTTCCTTTCTTTTTCTCTTTTTTTCTTTCGAATTCGGTCTGGGTGGGATTTAATTTTTTCCGCCCGTGAATCCGTGCCTGATCTTAATAACAATGACAAATATTTTGTTTATTTAGGAAAAACTGGACGTGTTATGGAAATTCGTGGCTGGGACAACGAATCTTGTAGAAGTGTAGCAAATGTTTCATGGACTACTGGATCTACTAACGTTTATCGATTGGGGCACAAGGGAAACGTTGATTTAAAATACGTTGTTCCCACTTCTGGAGGATATTATTACAAAGATCATATGCCGGTTTTAGGTAACATCAGTTTTTTTTTTTTTTATAAATAAACTATTTTTTTGTACATAATTTTTAGGACAATTAGAAGAACAACAACCGGTGATACCCGCTTTAAGACCAATGTTTTCTGTTGGCGACCGTGTCAAAGTTTGTTTGGATGTTGATGCTCTAATGAAACTTCAGCAGGGCCATGGTGGTTGGAATCCACGAATGGTAGAACATCTATCTAAATTAGGGACAGTACACAGAATTACAGAAAAGGGAGACATTCGGTAAGCACGTGAGAAGTTCCGTATAATACTGTAACAGACTTGCGTGACTTTAAAATCACTATGTGACTTTTTAATCTACAAAATCACATAGTGATTTACAAAATCATCTCAAACTTTACTAGCATAAAGAAAAAACACAAAATTATCTCAACTTACCATGTAGTGTGAATGTATCCTAAGAATTAAATTTTGGGCACATTAAATTTTGAAGGCACATTAATAAAAGGAGCTTTTAAAGCATAAAAAAATCGGTGGCGTAATTAAAATCCCGCAAGGTACTCAAAACTTACGGCGGTTTAAATTTATTCCGGTTTCAAAAATCTTATTTTTTTATGTATTTCGTTTGATTTCTTAATTTTGTTGTATGCAGTGTAGCCATTTTTTTAAAAGAAAAAAACCTACACATATTACAAAAATCCATTTTCTCCCTACATTTTCCAAAAAAAAAAATCCCTACATTTATCCCTATGTTTTAGCAGCTGACATTTTTAAAACAAACCCAAATTTAATTATTTTTTTTGTACATTTAATGTTAAAAAAAATGTTAAAATACTAAAGGCGAGTTTTTGATATGTCAATTATATTTGTTTTAAGTTTAAACGAAGTTAAAACTACAAGTTTTGTTCAAATTCTCATTTTTATTAATAAATAAAAATTGTTTTATTATATTTTGAGCAGCCCGGGTGAAAATGACCATGTATGTTCATTAGAGTGTCCCTTATTTTGGAAATGTTGAGACGGCACCCGCTCATTTTTTTCCTTTTGACTTAAAAATAACTGAGGAAAAATTTTACGCCCCTACGACCACGCCTTCCCTACGCGACGGGGCCTTAAAGTGCGGAGCCTTAAAAATCATTTTTCCATACAAACCAAAAAAAAAAATTTTTTGATTTTTTTGTTATTAATTATTATATAACTTGGTTAGCTTATTCACGACAAAAAATTTGGTTTTGGTGGGATAAGGCTTTCAGCGCTAAAAATTTTTTTCGAAAAAAAAAAATTAGAGCCGCAGGGGTCCTACGGTAAACAATTTATAAAAAATATTTTTTTTTTAGTTTTGACAAGCAACGGTTTTAGTTGCTATGTTGCTTTAAATGATATATATTCATAAAAAAAATATTTTTTGTATCTGTGACATTTTTAATTTTTTTTTCGAATGCCCAAAATTTAAAAAAAATATAAATCTTATTTATTATTTTTTTTTTTAATTTTTGATCATTCAAGCGTTAATTTTGAAAAAAAAAATTAAAAATTTAATCCTGTATCAATTAAAATACATTTCTATTTTAATTGAACAATATTTTTTCAATAAAAATTTTATTTTTTGTTTTTTTTTATTCGGCATAGGTTTAAAAATGCCATACTTTGACTACCGGTAAACATGAGTTAACAACATCCTAGATATATAACATTTTATAGCTATATTGACATATTCTACACCATTCCCAATTTTAATTCAGAAAATACAAATTATATTTCAAAAATTTCCAATTATATTTCAAAAACTCCAATTATATTTCAAAAATTTCCAATTATGTTTCAAAAATTTCGAATTATATTTCAGAAACTTCCATTTATATTTCAAAAATTAATTCAGAAAATACAAATTATATTTCCAAAATTTCATATTATTTTTTAAAAACTCCAATTGTATTTCAAAAATTTCCAATTATGTTTCAAAAATTTCGAATTATATTTCAGAAATTTCCATTTATCTTTCAAAAATTTCGAATTATAATTCAAAAATTTCTAAATATAATTCAAAAATTTCCAATTATAATTCATAAATTTTCATTTATAATTCAAAAAATTCCAATTATATTTCAAAAATTTCCATTTATATTTCAGAAATTTCCATTTATATTTCAAAACTCTCCATTTATATTTCAGAAATTTCCATTTATATTTCAAAATTTTCCATATATATTTCAGAAATTTCCATTTATAATTCAGAAATTTCCAATTGTATTTCAGAAATCTCCATTTGTATTTCAAAATTTTATAAATGCTTTTCAGAAAATTCCATTTGTATTTCAAAAATTTCCATTTGTATTTCAAAATTTTCTAAATGCTTTTCAGAAAATTCCATTTATATTTCAAAAAATTCCATTTGTATTTAAGAAATTTCCAATTATATTTTAAAAATTTCCATTTGTATTTCAAAATTTTCCAAATGCTTTTCAGAAAATTCCATTTGTATTTCAAAAATTTCCATTTGTATTTCAAAAATTTCTATTTGTATTTCAAAATTTTCCAAATGCTTTTCAGAAAATTCCATTTGTATTTCAAAAATTTACAATTATATTTCAAAATTTTCCATTTATATTTAAGAAAATACAAATTGTATTTCAAAAACTTTCTAATTTTATTAAGGAAATTGTAAGTGTAGTTTTTATGATACAAATATTATAGAAACTATTAGGAACCCTATACACCATCAAATATTGTCAAAAGAAAGTGGTAAACATTTTTCTTAACTTACCAGAAATACTGAAAATGCATCTACAATAGTATATACAATGTATATTATACATATGAGGCATTCCACACCAAATGTTCAGCAAAAAAAGTGATGTCATGTCAATATGAAATCAATTGCTGAGTATTCGCTCTTAGGTCACTATTAAATAACACAAATAAAATTTCAGTTTTTTCAAAAAGTGGGCTTTGTAGGCATGGTCAAAAATTGAAAATTTCAGCATTTTTTGCCTAAGTATCTTTATTTCAATATTTATGCCAATAAAATGAAACACAGTGATGTCTTTAAAATAAAAGTTTTTTATAGATTTTTGTAAACTTTAAACTTTTTATATCAAAATACATGCCACAATTTTATTTTTTTTTACATGTTTAATAAATAGTTAAGGTGTATATTAAGGGTGTTCTTATTTTTTTATTTCGGATTTTTGTGTTGCACTGGGCAGAATTTTGTTCCTTTGTACTAAAAACTGAATAATAAAAAATTTGGAGTTAATCCGATAACTTTAAGTGGACGCGGAAACGACCTGAAGTTTGAAAAACGAATTACAAGGGGAAGAAATGAGTTTTTACTCATTTTCTCAATTTTTTCGACATTTTAAGTTAACTTTGAATTCAAATGGTTACAGAATTGTGATGTGGAGTACATTACCTTTGTAATAAGGCAATAAAAACTAAAATCGGTTAAAAATCAGCCAAGTTATTACAACTGCCCCAGGCAACTAGCGTGTGGCAGACCACTTGATCAAAGATTTCGAGTTCCATTTTTGAAATTGATTGAAATTATCTAAGTAATACAAAATTAAGTTTTAGTTAATATGGCAAAATGAATTTTTAAAAAATTAATACATTAAATTTTTCACCAAAAATATATTTCGTTGAAATCCGCTGTTTTCAAATCGGTCTACATGATAATTTAAAAATAGGATATAATTTTTTTTAATTTTTAATCTTCAACTAATTCATTACAAAATGGATAAAAAATATTTAATTTTACTGCAATTTTGTTTGAGAAATTAAAAATTTTTTTTTTTGGAGATTTGAAGATTGTGCCAAATTCAAAAATTATTACAAAATCTTTATACTTTTTATCTGAGTACATTTGAGCACATGTTAAACAAAAAATATTTTGTCTTAAAAATATTCATAAAATTTTTAATTTATTTTTTTTTTTAATTTAGTGACTTTTTGCCCAAAATCCGTAATTTTGACCGATTTTAGCGTGGTCATAGAGTTAACCGATTTGGCTCAAAATTTTACCAGGTACTTACATTAGGTCGTTTAACAAATCCAGCAACAAAAATTCAAAATTTTTAAAATGAGGACCACTCTAATGCTCATACATGATTTGAACAACTAGCTTACCCGCCCGGTACTTTGTTACCGGTTGCATTGAATATCGGATAATAAATGGATTTGGATTTGAGTCAACATTTCTGAAATTTAGTCTTTATCTCAATTGATATAAATTGAGATATTTTACCCTTCTTTTACCAATTGTTTTTTTTACCCAAAAAATATAAAAAGAACCAAAATAAACTTTCTTAACCTTTCTTTCCCTTAGAATACAAATTTCTAAAAAGTACTTTTTAAGATTTTTTTTTTTAAATGGTCCTATGCATTATTTTACCCCTTTTTGATCCCGTATTAACGAAATTTTAAAAAAGTACTTTTTCCAAAACTTTTTCTTCACCGAAGAAACCTTCATTTCAAATCATACATGGGACTATTTAAATAAATGGACTAATTAATTGACGATTTCATTTGCATTATATTGAAACTAATGCCAATGTGAATCTAAAAAATTGTGAATCTAAAAAATTGGCACTCCCGAAAACTTAAAAATGTGAATTTAGCATTATTTTGCTTATTTTTCCAGGTGCTGCAATTTAGGGGCCCAATAGGGTCTTGAGAATTTTAGAAACTGAATAACTAAAAAACTATTGCTCTGAGGGTTTTCTAGTATTGTCAGACGAGTTCTAGAAACCAAGAGCTACAAAAATGCTTTTGGACTTTTTGTTGTGTCACCAATATTTACCGAGATATAAGCATTTTAAAATCTTCCGGAATCCCAAATTTTTTGGATTCAAAGTTAGGACCCATTTGGGTCCACACATGTGAAGAGGACCCGCGAAAGTATGTAGATTCTAAGAACCAAAAATGCCCTCCATTTTGCTCTATTTGGCTTAGTTTTCGAGATATCGCCATTTTAAGTTTTTAAAAAAAATATATATTTATTGAAAAAAAATGTTTTTTTATCAATTGTAAATAGTTTTTTTAGGCATTTGTGCCGTTTCATTGGCATTAGTACAAACAATGCCAATGCCAAAAAATTTCATTGGCAATAAATGCTAATGCTTTTTTTGGCATTAGTTCCAACTAATGCCAATGAAAATTCAATGCCAATTAAAAATTCCCATGTATGTTTCAAATATAAAAAGCACCAAACGAACACTTTTTACAACCCTTATAAACGGTTTTCTAAAAAGTACTTTTCCGTAATGTTGTCTTTTTATCACCAAGGCGTTCCCAATTTCAAGTTTTTGAAACCATTATTTTATAGAAAAGCAAAAAGTACTTAAGAACAATATTTTACCCTTTAGAATCAGAATTTCCAATATGTTTTTTCTGCTGAAGGATTCTACATTTATTTTTTTACCCCTTAGAATCGGAATTTCCAAAAAGTCCTTTTCCAGAATGTTTTCTCCAAACGATCCTACATCCCAAATTTTAAACTTCTGGGACCATTATTTGGGAAAATATACAAATTTCTAAGAGGACACTTTTTAAACCCCCCTTAGAAACAAAATTTCCAAAATGTCCTTTTTCCAGAATGTTGTTTTCACCGAAGGATTCTACATTCCTAATTTTAATTTTCTAGGACCATTATTCCAGAAAAATAATAAAGTACCAGAGTACACTATTTTCACCATATTGTCTCCATTGAATTGGAATTTACAAAAAGCACAGTACCAAAAGTACAGTTTTTACCCCTTACCCAGCCTTAGTGGATTTATTTACCTGCAGGTGAACCTACATTCCAAATTTTAAGTTTCTAGGATCATAATTTTAGGAAATATAAAATGTACTAATTGTAAGTACAGATTTATACCCTTTTTACGCACTTAGAATCAACATAGGTAAAACCCGAGCCTTTATGACCATGCTTCCCTGTTACCCCCCATAGAAACGGAATTTTACAAAAAGCACTTTTTCCAAAATATTTTTTACCAAAGGATTCTACATAACAAATTTCAAGTTTTTCAGAATATTTAAAAAGTACCAAAGGTAAGCGAAATTTCCAAAAAGTACTTTTGATTTTAAAAATTACTTTTTTTTTTTTTTTACCGAAGGACAACATTTCAGGAAATATAAAAAGTACACAAAAAATAAAATTGTCAAATTTAAATCAACAAACAGCAATTGTAAATCAACCAAATATGATATCAACCAAACATTTAATAAAAACGGACGCATACAAAACTTCAATTTTGTTTTTAACAAACTCATTGTCAGTCAAGTAATTTTATTTCAAAATTATTTTATCATGTCATCAAATAGTTTTTGTTATATGGGTTCAAGTTGAAAAAATGCAGAAGAAAAATTGAATTTCTAAAAATTATAGACATTTCTGGTATTTCCTATACCGGTTTCAAACACCTCAGTTAGTGTCATCATCAGTAGGATTTTAAATGTCGGTTTGTCTTGTTAATGAAAACTGTTTTTGTGTTTGTTGAATTTCTTTGTTGAAAAAAAAAAATTTACGTTTGTCAGATCAACTAATTTTGTTTGTGTTTGTTGAATTTCTTTGTTGAAAAAAATGTAAGATTTTGTATGTTTGTCAATACAAATATGTAATAGTTTTAGAGAACTATTACAAACTCGCTATTCAATTTTTGAAATTTTTTTTCAACAATCATTATTTACAAACGTTAGTTGATATCACAAATTTCAGTATAGGAGCACTTTCAGTGAAAAGGTTAATTGTATTTACAAATATGGGGGTCAATATAACAATTCGTTTTTTTCTGTGTACCAAAAGTACAATTTTTTACCCATTTTACCTTCCTGGAATCAACATTGGTGAAAACACAGCCATAGTAGATCTTTTTTCAGGGAGGTTATTCTATATTCCAAATTTCATTCTTGTAGGACCATATCTTATGAAATAAAAAAAAAAGTACCCAAACTACATTTTTTACCCTATTTTACACCCGTGGAACCAACACTGGCAAAAACTCAGCTGTAGTGGATCTATTTTTCGGGAGGTAAACCTACCTTACAAATTTAAAATTTCTAGAACCTTTACTTCAGGAAATATTAAAGGTACCGAAAGTAAAGTTTTTACCCATTTTGCCCCCTTAGAATCAATATTGGCAAAAATCCAGCCTTTGTGAATCTATTTTCCGGGAGATGAACCTACATTCCAAATTTAAAGTCCCTAGCTTTAGCGGTTTAAGCTGGGCGAAGATAAATCAGTTAGTCACACCCCTATCTCACCCTACACCTATAAGGTACTTTTTATTAAATGTACTTTTAATAAAAGGTACTTTTTTAAAGTTAATTTTTATTAAAGGTACTTTTTATAAAAGGTACTTTTTATATAAGCTACTTTTTATAAAAGGTACTTTTTTAAAGTTAATTTTTATAAAAGGTACTTTTTATAAAAGGTACTTTTTATAAAAGGTACTTTTTATACAAGGTACTTTTTATAAAAGGTACTTTTTATAAAAGGTACTTTTTATAAAAGGTACTTTTTATAAAAGGTACTTTTTATAATAGGTACCTTTTATAAAATGTACTTTTTATAAAAGGTAGTTTTTATAAAAGGTACTTTTTATAAAAGGTACTTTTTATAAAAGGTACTTTTTATAAAAGGTACTTTTTATAAAAGGTACTTTTTATAAAAGGTACTTTTTATAAAAGGTACTTTTTATAAAAGGTACTTTTTATAAAAGGTACTTTTTATAAAAGGTACTTTTTATAAAGGGTACTTTTTATAAAAGGTACTTTTTATAAAAGGTCCTTTTTATAAAAGGTACTTTTTATAAAAGGTACTTTTTATAAAAGGTACTTTTTATAAAAGGTACTTTTTATAAAAGGTACTTTTTATAAAAGGTACTTTTTATAAAAGGTACTTTTTATACAAGGTACTTTTTATAAAAGTACTTTTTCCAGAATGTTTTTTCACCGAAGGTCCAACATTCCAAATTTCAAGTTTATATAGTCATTATTTTAAGAAATAAAAACAAAGTACTAAAAGTATACATTTTATCCCTTTTACCAAAAGTACACTTTTTTACCCGTTTTACCCCCTTAGAATCAACATTGGCAAAAACCCAGCCTTAGTGAATCTATTTTCCGGGAGTTGAACCTACATTCCAAATTTCAAGTTCCTAGAACCATTATTTAAGGAAATATAAAAGGTACCAAAGGTACTTTTTTTTAATCTTTTTACCCCTACATTTCAAATTTCAAGTTTGTATGACCATTATTTCAGTAAATAAAAAAAAGTACCAAAAGTACACTTTTTTACCCGTTTTACGCCCTAAGAATCAACATTGGCAAAAATCCAGCCTTAGTATTTCTGTATTCCGGGAGGTGAACCTACATTCCAAATTTAAAGTTTCTAGGAACATTATTAAAGGAAATATAAAAGGTACCAAAAGTACAGTTTTTTACCCTTTTTACCCACTTAGAATCAACATTGGCAAACATTCAGCCTTAGTTGATATATATATTCCGAGAGGTGAACCTACATTCCAAATTTCAAGTTTCTAGGACCATTATTTATGGGAATATAAAAAGTACCAAAAGTACAGTTTTTTACCCTTTTACCCCATTAGAATCAACATTGGCAAAAATCCAGCCTTAGTGGATCTATATTCCGGGAGGTCCGAATTTCAAGTTTTCAGGAAATATAAAAAGTACCAAAAGTACACTTTTTTACCCCGTTAGAATCAACACAGGCAAAAATCCAGCCTTAGTGGATCTGTCTTCCAGGAGATGCACCTACATTCCAAATTTCAAGTCTCTAGCTTCAGGGGTTTGGCCTGGGCGATGATGAATCAGTCAGCCAGTCAGTCATTCAGTCAGTCAGTCACTCACTCTACTCTTTTATATATCTATAATAATAATATCTAATATCCATATCTAATTATATATATCTATCTATCTATTCTATTCTATATATGGGGCATTCCATGTGAAATCGGACACTTTGAAAAACTTTTTTTTTAGATTTTCCCAATTTGTTTACAGTTTTAAGTACACTTCGAAAACTCCTTCGTGGTAAATTTTCAGATTTTTTTGATGACCCGTTCAAAAGATATCGAATTTTTAAAAATTGGTAGTTTGTTCCTTTACTCAAACTTCTTTTAATCATAACTTCTTCAATTTTGTTTTTTTACGTACTTTCTAAAAAAAAATCCCAAAAAATTCTTAAAAGCGCTCTAGTATGCGATTTTTAAGTTTTAAAATTTAAATCTCATTTTTGAAAATGTTTGTACTCTTCGATTTTTTTGAAATTTTTTGTGTAAAACTTCTATCAATTCTACAAATTTTTTGCCCAGGAAGATTGTGGGATAACGATTATTACTATTTTTTAAAATTTTTTTAAAAAATTTTATTGTAATTTTCCAATCTTAAAATCATTTCTACTGCTCCAATGGTGCGTCATAGAGGGGTCTTTTATAAGACCGACTCCCATTAATTTTTACGTCTTAACATTTCTTTGGAACAAACTAATACCCTATCTCCAATTTCTAAGGGGGCTCCCACACAAAACGACATTTTTAAAAATTTGTTCCAACTGCTCTACCTGCCCTAATAATGCCGTTAGAGCAACAAAATGTATGAGCGACCCACAATATTTTTTTAGTCCAAACATTTTCTCTGAACACACCTACCCTCTATCTTTAACTGTTAAGGCGGTCCCCATACAATTTTTTTTATTTTTTGTAAATTTGTTTTATTTAATCAGCTTCTACCGGTCCAATGGTGCGTCCGAGAGGGGTCATTAGTGAGACCGACCCCCATTTATTTTTACCCTACAACATTTTTTCAAAACATACATACGCCCTATCTCCACTCCCTAAGTAGGCTCCCATACAAATAACAGTTGGAGCAAATTTTATAAAAATATAATTTTGTATGGTAGCCTACTTAGGGAGTGGAGATAGGGAGTAGGTATGTTTTGAAAAAATGTTGTAGGGTAAAAATAAATGGGGGTCGGTCTCAGTAATGACCCCTCTCGGACGCACCATTGGACCGGTAGAAGCTGATTAAATAAAACAAATTTACAAAAAATAAAAAAAATTTTAGGGGACCGCCTTAACACTTAAAGATAGAGGGTAGGTGTGTTCAGAGAAAATGTTTGGACTAAAAAATATTGTGGGTCGGTCATACATTTTGTTGCTCTAAGGGCACTATTAGGGCAGTTAGAGCGGTTGGAACAAATTTTAAAAAATGCCGTTTTGTGTGGGAACCCCCTTAGAAAATGGAAATAGGGTATTAGTTTGTTCAAAAGAAATGTTAAGACATAAAAATTAATAGGGGTTGGTCTTATAAAGGACCCCTCTATGACGCACCATTGGAGCAGTAGAAATGATTTTAGGATTGAAAAATTACAATAAAATTTTTTAAAAAAATTTTAAAAAATAGTAACAATCGTTATCCCACGATCTACCTGGGCAAACAATTTGTAGAATTGATAGAAGTTTTACTCAAAAAAATTTCAAAAAAATCGAAGAGTACAAACATTTTAAAAAATGAGATTTAAATTTTAAAACTTAAAAATCGCATACTAGAGCGCTTTTAAGAATTTTATGGGATTTTTTTTTAGAAAGTATTTAAAAAAACAAAAATTTTGAAAAAAAAAAAAATTGAAATTTGGACCATTATTGAAGAAGTTATGATTAAAAGAAGTTTGGGTAAAGGAACAAACTACCAATTTTTAAAAAATCGATATCTTTTGAACGGGTCATCAAAAAAATCTGAAAATTTACCACGAAGGAGTTTTCGAAGGGTACTAAAAACTGTAAGCAAATTGGGAAAATCTAAAAAAAAAAGTTTTTCAAAGTGTCCGATTTCACATGGAATGCCCCATATATAAAAGAGTGTGGTGACTAGTGTTTGGGGTCCGGGAATTCCCGGGTCGGATTTCCCGGGAATTCCAGGGAAAAGACTGACGGGAATTCCCGGGAATTTTTTAATTTTTCCCGGGAAATCCGGGAATTTTATAAAATAAACCATTTTACATAAAAAACGTTTATTTTAATTTAATATTTAATATTTTTTTTACATATAGGCACTGTTGCCAGATTTGACAATTTCTCTGCATTTTGACGATTTTTACTCCCCAAAATAGCAAAATGACGATTTGACGATGTCAATTTTGTCTACTTTTTAAAATATTTTTAATGAAACTTTAGTATTCAATGAATATTTTTTGCTTATTGTTAATTAAAAAAAGTATCCGCCAATATTTCTGTACAAAAAGGGATAAAGGAAACAAGTGAGAGTTACATTCCCTTTTTCCCTACAAAAGGTAAAAAAATTATAGGGGGTTTTTTTGGCGGAGGACACCTTTCTTTTCGTAATAAATGTTAACAAATTGATTTATTATGATATTTACGCAATTTTATCATTATTTTTGTATGCAAGTGTCGGACGGAAAGGTTAGGTTAGGTTATGAAGGATGACACTGGTAAAAAACCAGCGCCCATAGGGGCCGCGATGCGGCCCATTATGATTCCTTTGAAACTTTGATCCTCTCTCTTCTTCTACTGTGTAGCCAAAAGTGGTTATTTTTATGCGTCCCATTTAGATGCCTTTATAAATTCTAGTAGGGTCCAAGGATTCGTGCCTCGTAATTCGGATAAATTCTGAAAAATATAAGAACCAAACATTTTTAATCTTCTAAATGATAGTGCAGGGCATTCGCATAAGAAATGATAGGTATCTTCTACGGATTCTCTGCACCATCTACATGTATCATCATTTCTAATTCCAATTGTTACCATGTGTTTACTAGGGTGGGTCGTTTTGCCACTTTTTTGTCGGCTCGAAACGCTATACCCGGCAAAAGTTGTCTACCCAGATGGGTATAACAGATGTGAATTTTTTTGGAAATCGGTTGATATCTTCTGCTCTCAGAATGGGCTCAAAGTTTCGAAATTTCGGCGAAAAATCACAAAATACCAATTATTGAGGCTCGAAAAAGCGGTTACTTTTTTTAGGTAAAGATATGTTATTTTAAACGTAAACTCCATTTTAGGCATCAAAATGCAGTTTTAAACTCTCCCGGAGGTCCAGGGAATACCCCCGATATCCAAAGAGGATGTGAATTTCGGCTAAAAATACCCTAATTGATAATTATTGTGGTTAGAAAAAGTGGCATAATTTTTGGGTATAAATATGTTATAGACTTTAAATCCCTATTAGGCATCAATATGCAATTTTAAGCCCTTTCGGAAATCCAGGGAATACCCCCGATATCCAAAAGAGAAGTGAATTTCGGCTAAAAATACCCAAATTGACTATTATTGAGGTTCGAAAAATGGCATTTTGTTTGTGTAAAGATGTGTTATTTTAAACATCATCTCACATTTATGCCTTAAAAAGCAATTATTAACCCCCCTTGGGGTCAAGGACTCCCCGCCGGGATCGGAGAAAGATGGAAGTTTGGGCATTTTTTAAATCTTTCAAAGCCATTTTTGGTTATATGGAACATTGATAATTTTATAGTTCTCGCCGAGACTCAACTCAAAGGCCGGGCTTGTCAAAATCGATAAGTGGAAGATATTTCAAGCTAGATTTTTTAGATATATTTATATCTTTTAATTTTGTTTGGCTAGAGGTTATGCAAAAGTGTTTATATGGTAAAAAAATCTAGTGGAGTAAAGAGAATATTTTAAAAGTTGTATTTTTCATAGAGGTAGAATTCTTCGAAAATTAGAAGAATTAATAGGAAAATCCATGCAATGGGCAGGTTGCCTTTTGCATTTTATCGAAGTACCATTGCGAGTTCTCTTTAAGCATTTCGACGTCCAAACATCAGGTCCCAATTTTTACACAGGTCCTATAGTTTCAAAATTACACGGATGTGAAAAACTTCCTGTGGTGTCATTTATAGCAATTAAATGTGATCTTCCTTATCACAGTTCCGAAAAGCTTAAAAAACTCAGTAAGGACTTCAAGTACTTGTTTCTTATAGCTAAAGCTATTGATTCGGCAGAATGCTCGGAGGTTCTTGCTTCCATGATCCCTGGAAAATTGAACAAGGCTCGCAGGTTGACAACTGCAAAGCAAGGAACTCATAGAAATACATACCTAAAGTCTATATGGTGATGCAAAAGGGGCATCCCCTGAGTGTTGGCTCAAAGTAAAAAAAAAAGCTGTAGTTCATTCATCCATTCCAACCAATGCGTTCTTTGCACTGCCCGAAAATATTCTTCTCGCGATGATGACAGATTATCGACTTGCTGTCCGTCAAGATGCACCAAAAATAATTCTTAGTACTCAAGAAGAACAAACAGGGAATCGTCATCAGTTCATTCGCTACAATATTATTCCAAGGCCAAATTTTGAGGCCACTGATTACTTGCAAATGATCTTCTGGGAAATTACTGATGTTTCTAACACAGTACCACCCGTTTTAAGAATGGTATCAAATAAATAACTTATTGACAAACTTTCACTTCCTGAAAACACAGTTTCCGTGCCATTCAGTTGCAGTCGAACGAACAGTAAAATTAGTATCTGAAGCAATATCTAAAGTGTGCAACAGAAACGCAAGGGATGGCATAATAAAATCGGATTTAATTTCTAGACAAGCTCCAACAAAATTTGAATTTAAATATAAATTTGTGACAATTTTTCCTGATATTGAGGGTAGGGAGGTATCGTTAAAAATAGCATTTTAAGGCATCTTTACCCATATATAATGAAACTTTATCTGCACTTGAATTTTTTACAATTTTGGAAATTCACCTCCCACTTAGGATATCGGGGGTATTCCCTGGATTTCTAAAAGGGCTTAAAACTGCATATTGATGCCTAATAGGGATTTAAAGTCTATAACATATTTGTACCCAAAAATTATGCCACTTTTTCTAACCACAATAATTATCAATTAGGGTATTTTTAGCCGAAATTCACATCCTCTTTGGATATCGGGGGTATTCCCTGGAACTCCGGGAGGGGTTAAAACTGCATTTTGATGCCTAAAATGGAGTTTACGTTTAAAATAACATAACTTTACCAAAAAAAAAGTAACCGCTTTTTCGAGCCTCAATAATTGGCATTTTGTGATTTTTCGCCGAAATTTCGAAACTTTGAGCCCATTCTGAGAGCAGAAGATATCAACCGATTTCCAAAAAAAATCACATCTGTAATACCCATCTGGGTAGACAACTTTTGCCGGGTATAGCGTTTCGATCCGACAAAAAAGTGGCAAAACGACCCACCCTAGTGTTTACCCAATGTGTTGTGACCAGTAATGAGGTTAATTGTAGCTCTAAGTTGCTTCCTGTCCATATCTAGAAGAATTTTACAGTGTTTTGCCAAGCTTTCATCCCATAATAATTTTGTTTGTATACACCTTTCAGAGTTTGACCATTTATCCAACCAACTCGCCTTTGTGTCCAATCTTATTTTCTGACAAATAATAGACAGTGGAGGGAATACTTCAGATTCCGCTGTCTCCCGTGCGAGTTCCGCTCCCCGTCGTGCAAGTTCATCGGCTTTCTCGTTTCCCAAAATATCCTTGTGTCCAGGTACCCAGCACAGAGTAATATTATGCTGCTCGCTGAGAACCTTAAGCTCTCTGTAGCAGCGGCTGACCACCTTAGATCTGATATTATCACTTTCTAAAGCCATTAAAGCAGCTTGACTATCGATGAAGAATCTAATATCACGCCTGTATATTGGTAACATCGAAATTTGCTCAGCTGCCTTGGCTATCGCAAATACTTCGGCTTGGAAGATACTACAATCGTTGTCTAGACGGAAAGACTCATTCAGGTTTAGTTCCATGCAGTGAAAGCCACCACCTGTGCCCTCCAACATTTTGGAACCATCCGTAAAAACGTTAATTTGCTGAAATTTTACTCTGTTGTTAAGCCAATCATCCAATGAAGGAATCACAATTTTGGATCTTCCATCAGTTACGTTATAAGGAATATCATAATCAGTCCTTATGCTCCGTTCAGAACTACCAATAATCTTCGTATGTCGAACCTGTCTGTTTTTCAGAGATCGCGTTTGGAATAGTCTATTTTAATCTATTTAAATCTAATCGGACGGAAAAGGGCGGAGGGAAAAAAAATATTTTTTAATTAACTTGACCCAACTGCATGATCTTTTCTTTCATAAAAATATTTCATATGTTTAAGAAGGGGAACAAAGAATATAAAGAGGAAATTTCGGAGGTAGGTTCAGTTTTACTAAAGTGAACTTTGTTCTCCCTGGTTTGTTTTGTCAATTTTCAAACTGAACCATCCATCCGAACCATATTTAGCTCTTTTGGTTTGGACTGCATCATGTCTTCAACAGACGGGCGGACATCGCTTGAATGAATCTTTAATCAATGATAAATATACCTTTTTTATTTTGACGATTTTTTGACGATTTCTGCAAATGGGATGACGATTTTGACGATTTTTTTTTTAAAAATCGTACATTTTTGACGATTTTGTACCCAACAATTCTGGCAACCCTGCATACAGGTATAATTAAATTTGCTATGTTTTGTATTTTTGCTATTTGGAAGAACATTTCAAATATACATCTATAAAAAAATTGACCAAGTGTAATATCATGAAAAAACTTAAAAAGTCAAAAAATATACGTGGGTTAATGATAATTTTGCTAGGACTGTTAAAAAAAATATAAAAATTTTGAACCTAGAATTTACATTTCCAGAACAAATATTAAAGTGCTGCCAACTATATTAGTTTTTGCTCGAATAACGCAGTTTTACATTTTTTTGCGATTTTTTGTGGGGAAAAAAGTTGCAATATTTTTTTTTTTGTTTTGTTTTATTGTATTTCAGGGTTTTCTAACTTCTATTTTTTGATTTTCCATGTTTTAATTAATCGTTTATCTGTAATAAAACTGTTTTTAATAAAAACTTGGTAAAATTTTAATGTTTTTTATGATTTATATTAATAATGAAAATTTCCCGGGATTCCCGGGAATCCCGGGAAATAAATTATTTTTTTCCCGTTTCCCGGGAAGTTGAAAAGTCCGGGAATTCCCAAACACTAGTGGTGACTGACTGACTGACTTACTGACTGACTGATTGGCAATAATCATCGCCCAGCCCAAACCGCTGAAGCTAGAGACTTGAAATATGGAATGTAGGTTCGGCCCCGACAAAACCACCCACTAAAAAGGGATTTTTGGAAATTCCGATTCTAAGGGGGGCAAAGGGGGGAAAATAGGGCCCTTTGGGGGATTTTGTATCTTTCGAACTAATAGTCCTAGAAACTTTAAATTTGAACTCTATGATCCTCTCGCGGAAATAAAATTCCGGAAAAAATATTTTTGGAAAATTCCGCCTCCAAAGTTACAAAAAGGGGAAAATAGGGCGAATTGGTACATTTTTTATATTCTAAACAAATGGTCTCAGAAACTTGAAATTTGAACTCTAGGAGCCTCTCGCGGAAATAACATTTTGGAAAAAGTAATATTTTGAAAATTCCGTTTGTAAGGTGGGGGGAGGGGAAAATAGGTCAAATTGGTACATTTTGTATCTTTTGAACTAATGGTCCTACAATCTTGAAATTTTGAATATAGGATACTCTCGCGGAAATAACATTTTGAAAACTTTTTTTCTGAAAACTCCGGTTTTTTTTTTTTTGAAAACTCCGGTTTTAAGGGGGACAAAAAGGGGGAAAATAGGGCAATTTGGTGAATTTTGAACTAATGGTCCTAGAAACTAGATATTTGGACTATAGTATCCTCTTGGGCAAAAAAACATTTTTTTACTAAAATTTTTTTTACTCAAAATTTTTTTTTTACTCAAAAATTTTTTTTTACTCAATTTTTGTCACTCAATTGTATTTTATACTTCAGTTTTTTTACTCAATTTTTTTTATTTAGAAGGTGTTTTGACCCAAATTTTTTTTTACTCAAATTTCAATTTTTTTTACACAAAATTTTTTTCGCTTCATTTTTTGACTTAAATTGTTTACTCAATTTTTTTCTCATTTTTTTTATTTTTTTTTTATTTATTGATTTAATCACTCAAATTTAGGGGGAAATAGGACAATTTTGAACATTTCGATCTTCTGAACTAATGGTCCCAGAAACCTGAAAGTTGGACTAAAGGATCTTCTTGCGGAAATAATACTCTAAAGAAAATACTTTTATAAAAAAAAACATTCTAAGAAGGGAAAATGGGGGAAAAAGGGCAATTTGGTACATATTCTATCTTTTGACCTAATTGTCCTAGAAACTTAAAGCTTGGACTATAAGGTCCTCTAACGGAAAAAACATTCTGAAACAAAGTTTTTTTTTAATTCTGATTCTAGGGGCTTGGAAGGGGGAAAGTAGGATAATTTGGTACATTTTGTATCTTCTGAACTAATGTTCCTAGAATCTTAAAAATTTAATCGTCTCGCGGAAATAACGTTCTGAAGAAAGTATTTTTTGAAAATTTTTCATTCAAATTTGGGGGGGGGGGGGGTGGGAATAGGGCGATTTTGAATATTTTCTATATTCTGAACTAATGGTCCCAGAAACCTGAAATTTGGACTATAGGATCCTCTCGCGGGAATAATATTCTGAAGAAAGTACTTTTTTAAAAAGGCACTTCTAAGAAGGGAAAAGGGGGAAAATTTGGCAATTTGGTACACTTTCTTTTTTCTGACCTATTGGTCCTAGAAACTTAAAGTATGGACTATAAGATCCTCTCGCGGAAAAAACATTCTGAAACAAAGTTTTTTTTTTTCAATTCCGCTTCTAGGGTGGTAAAAATGGGGATAATAGGACAATTTGGTACACTTTGTATCTTCTGAACTAATTTTCCCAGAAACTTAAAATATTTTGAATATGGGATCCACTCGCGGAAATAACACTGTGAAGAAAGTTCTATTTTGAAAATTTCGCTTCTAAGGGGGAAAAGGGGGGAAGTAGGGCAATTTTGTGTCTGCTGAACTAATGGTCGTAGATACTTGAATTTTGGACTGTAGATCCTCTCGCAGAAATAACATGCTGAAAGAAGTACACTTTTGAAAATTCCGTTTTAAATGGGGAAAGTAGGACAATTTTGTGTCTGCCGAACTAATGGTCCTAGATACTTGAAATTTGGACTGCACGATCCTCTCTCTAGGAAATAACATTCTTAAAGAAGTACTTTTTTAAAAAGGCACTTCTAAGAAGGGAAAAGGGGGAAAATTTGGCAATTTGGTACACTTTCTTTTTTCTGACCTATTGGTCCTAGAAACTTAAAGTATGGACTATAAGATCCTCTCGCGGAAAAAACATTCTGAAACAAAGTTTTTTTTTCAATTCCGCTTCTAGGGTGGTAAAAAGGGGGATAATAGGACAATTTGGTACACTTTGTATCTTCTGAACTAATTTTCCCAGAAACTTAAAATATTTTGAATATGGGATCCTCTCGCGGAAATAACACTGTGAAGAAAGTTCTATTTTGAAAATTTCGCTTCTAAGGGGGAAAAGGGGGAAAGGTAGGGCAATTTTGTATCTGCTGAACTAATGGTCCTAGATACTTGAAATTTGGACTGAACGATCCTCTCTCGGAAATAACATTCTAAGGGAAAAACTTTTTTAAATTCTGGAGGAAGTAGGGCAATTTTGAATCTGCTGAACTAATGGTCCTAAATACTTGAAATTTGAACTGTACGATCCTTTTGCGGAAATAAGATTCTTAAAGAAGAACTTTTTTAAAAATTCCGCTTCTACGGGGAAAAAGGAGGAAAGTAGGGCAGTTTTGTATCTGCTGAATTAATGGTCCTAGATACTTGAAATTTGAACTGTACAATCCTCTCGCGGAAATAATATTCTAAAGAAAATACTTTTTGAAAATTGCGGGGGAAAAAGGGGGTCAGTAGGGTAATTTTGAATCTGCTGAACTCATGGTCCTAGATACTTGAAATTTCAACTGTACGATCCTCTCGCGGAAATAACGTTTTTTAAGAAAAACCTTTTTGAAAATTCCGCTTCTACGGTGAAAAATGGGGAGAGTAGTGGGGTAATTTTTTGTATCTGCTGAACGACTGATCCTAAATACTTGAAGTTTGGACTGTGCGATCCTCTCGCGGAAATAACATTCTAGAAGAAGTACTTTTTTTAGAAAAATCTGCTTCTATGGGGGATAAGGGGGAAAGAAGTGCAATTTTAAAATTTGAATCCTTTCGCGGAAATATCCTTCTAAAGTAAGTACTTTTTAAAATTCCGCTTCTACGGCGAAAAAAGGGGGAAAGTAGGGCAATTTTGTATCTGCTGAACTAGTGGTCCTAGAGACTTGAAATTTGGACTGTACGACCCTCTCGCGGAAAAAACATTCTAAAGTTTGAACTATAAGATCCTTTCGCGAAATAACATTCTGAGAAAAGGTTTTTTTAAGTTCCGCTTTTCTGGAGGGGGGGGGGGGGGGTAGGCAATTTGGTACATTTTTTATCGTATGAAATAATAATCCTTAAAACTTCAAATTTGAAATCTAGGATCCTCTAGCCGAAACAATTTTCTGAAATAAGTACTTTTTGGAAAATTCCGCTGCTAAAGGGGTAAAAAGGATGAAAATAGGACAATTTGTAACATTTTGTACCTTTTAAACTAATGGTCCTATAAACTTCAAATTTGGAGTATACACTCAAAATCATACATTAGTAGATTTACTATTTTTTTTTTTTGCTAATGCTGGTTAGCTAACTTTTAGCAAATTTTTAGTTGAGATTAGCATGTTAGCAAAAATATCTTGTAAACTTCATTTAGCGCATTAGCAATTTTAAACAAAATTTTTTTGCTAAATTTAAAATTGAGTTGACCAAATTTTTACAAGCTTTTTTGCTAATATTAGCAAAAATAAATGGTAATTTTATTTTTATTTTCAGAAAACTTAAAATGGCGCTATCTCGGAAACTAAGCCAGATAGAGCAAATTGGAGGCCATTTTTGGTTCTCGAGCTTCCCATAGTATCGCCGGTCCTATTCACATGTGTGGACCCTAATGGGTCCTAACTTATCATTCCCGAAAATTTTAAAATGCTCATATCTCGGTAAATATTGCCGACACAAAAAAAGTCCAAAAGCATTTTTGTAGCCCTTAACACGTAGAACAAGACTAAGCAAGGTAGAGCGAAACGGACACAAATTTTGGATCAAAAACTATGACGATTTTTAAGGAACCCAACTAGGTCTAGGCCCATCAGGGTCTGGACCTATCGGGTCCGAACCCAATGGGGTCCTCAAATGTGTATGAACTAAGTGGAAATAAAAAAAATTTCAGTTAACTAATTTTTAGCAAAACATTTCTGCTAACGAATGTTGTTTTTTTATTTTTAGTACCAAAAGGTACATAAAAATAAAATGTATTTATTCGGCCTTTATATATGTATATATATTCGATTAGAGTTTTATTCTAGTTCGAGGCCCAAAAATATTTCTATATATGATATTGTCATAATAGAGTATTTTTAATTTATTGCTTTAAAAAAGTTACTCATCTCATAGTATATCTGTACTGATCAGTTTCATCCCCACTAAAGGAATCATCAGCAGACTTTAGAGAATCATCGTTGGTCAATCAAACATCAAACCAGACATAATATTTGATATATTTCACAAGTTATATGAGAAATATTATTATGAAGGTCCGAAATCTGTTTTCCAACAAAAATAACTCTTTTAAAGCAAAAATTGTATATACTAAATCACCGTCGGTAATTATAAGTATACGTGTTGCTGTTATTTTACAATAACAACAGTACCTAACCAAACAATAGTGTTGGTAGGATAAGTCGTACTAAACTTACGTGCAACACGTATACTTATAATTACCGACGGTGATTTAGTATATACAATTTTTGCTTTAAAAGAGTTATTTTTGTTGGAAAACAGATTTCGGACCTTCATAATAATATTTCTCATATAACTTGTGAAATATATCAAATATTATGTCTGGTTTGATGTTTGATTGACCAACGATGATTCTCTAAAGTCTGCTGATGATTCCTTTAGTGGGGATGAAACTGATCAGTACAGATATACTATGAGATGAGTAACTTTTTTAAAGCAATAAATTAAAAATACTCTATTATGACAATATCATATATAGAAATATTTTTGGGCCTCGAACTAGAATAAAACTCTAATCGAATATATATACATATATAAAGGCCGAATAAATACATTTTATTTTTATGTACCTTTTGGTACTAAAAATAAAAAAACAACATTTGACACAAAGTTTAGTACGACTTATCCTACCAACACTATTGTTTGGTTAGGTACTGTTGTTATTGTAAAATAACAGCAACACGTATACTTATAATTACTGACGGTGATTTAGTATATACAATTTTTGCTTTAAAAGAGTTATTTTTGTTGGAAAACAGATTTCGGACCTTCATAATAATATTTCTCATATAACTTGTGAAATATATCAAATATTATGTCTGGTTTGATGTTTGATTGACCAACGATGATTCTCTAAAGTCTGCTGATGATTCCTTTAGTGGGGATGAAACTGATCAGTACAGATATACTATGAGATGAGTAACTTTTTTAAAGCAATAAATTAAAAATACTCTATTATGGCAATATCATATATAGAAATATTTTTGGGCCTCGAACTAGAATACAACTCATTTCTGCTAACTTTACCAAAAAAATTGTGGGTTCAAAATCATCAAATTTTCTTGTAGGTTTACAAGCTTTTTTTTGCTAACATTACAGTTTTTTTTTTAGTGTAGGATCCTCTCGCGGAAAAACATACTGCAAAAAGAGTTTTTTTGAAAACCGGCTTCTAAGGCCGAAACAGGGCAATTCGGTACATTTTGAATCATCTAAACTTATCGTCGCTGCTCCGTCATGATTTGGTATGTGACATTTTTGGGGTTTTTTTATTGCATAAAATGAAACCTCTATAGGTCATCCGTCTGTCCACTAACCCGTTTAGCGATATCTTGAATGGTTTAGAAATTAGCAAAAGTAGCTATGTGAAATCCATATGTAAATGTTCCAAAAAAAAAGTGGTATGTGTAGTTTAAAACCAGTTCTTGTTAAGAAAACTTTTGCAAATATAAACATTGTTGCTTAAAATTTTTAACTTAAGGGTTTTAGGCATGCTTACATACTATACTAAAAAATGAAGTATGATATCACATTTTAAAAGGAAGCTGCCATTAAATAAAAACGATTTTTCGCGATTTCCAAAAAAAGTTATATGTATCTAAACAGTTTTTTTTTGCAGAAATTAATCACATAAATTAGTCTTTTGAAGTTGCAAAAAAAAAAAACGCAAAATTATAAAATATATATGAGAAAAATCGCGGTTTTACCATTTAATCGCAAACAATTTTATCCAAATTTGTACTTAATGTATATTTATGAGTCTAATCCGCATTTCCCATGCCAAACAAATTTACATTTGTAAAAGCAGAATTTTTTTAAATAAAAAAACTGCAACTAAATGTTCAAAACTTGAACGATGATTTGCATGAAAACTGTTCCATTGATTCAAAATCGGACTTCACCATTGAAGTTAGCATACCCCAATTATATATAAATGATGGTCACAAATGTGAATACCATTTTTTGAGTAAAATTTTTTCGCTAAAAAAACAAAATTCATTGAAACAACGCAGGACTTGGATGCAGATTTGTACAAAATATGGGTTTAAAAAGTGAAATTACTATCACTTTAATAAATATTAAAATTTTTTGCACTATTATCAAATTTTAAAACTTAAGTTCTTTGAACAACAACGGTCATGTGTATAAAAATGTCCAAAAATAAAAAAAATTATACCAAAAATGTTCTAACAAAATGTGTTATGTGTAGTTTTTAATGTAATCCGTTAATATCTACGTTTTAGCTAAAGAATCACACTGTGCTACAAATGACGAAAAATAAAATATGCAGGGGTTCTCATATGAAAATTCGGGTTGGTTGGAGTCCATAGAGTACTGATATACTCATAGTTTTTCTGGGTCACTTCGTTAAGTACTTTTTTTATTGGCAAATGTGTTGAAAAACGGCAATTCTTAAATTACAACTTTAAAAAATTATTACTTTGTTAGTTTGCAACCGATTTTCGATTTTATGGATTTTTTTGAAAGGTATAAGTCTTACCTTTTAAACAAAACAAAAATATTAAAAATCGATCAAGAATTGGCTGAGCTACGATCGTTTAAGTCAAAAAAAATCCAATTTTTTGAAAAATTTGTCATATTCTTCATACTCTAAGTTGAAAGTGCATCATTAAACAATTTTTTTTTTATTTTTGTATACAAGTATAGTAAAGTAGCTTTCCAAAACACCAAAAAACATAACAATCGGTTAAAAAATGAATGAGTTATGCTAAGTTTTGTGATAGGACATTTTTAATTTTTTTCTGAAATGCTTGTAATGCAGGTATTATTCATAAATCTTATTGCTAGTAGTAATTTTATGTGCCTATGCATATAAACAAGAGATGGTAAGATAATTAGATTTGTGCGTGATTGACACATGATCACAAGTGAGCGTGATTGAAAATCAATTTTACTCACGTGGTTGTGAGTGAGTGGAATAAAAAAAATGGGCGTGTCAGTTGCTTCTAAATCCCATTTATAATTTTTGGTTTTGTTTGAAAAATATGAGTGTTACTTCTTAAAAACAAAAATATTGAGAATAGATTGAAAATAGGCTCGTTTAAGTAAAAAATCTTTTTTGAAAAGTTATACCTGCAACATTTTTATGACAGAAAAAGTTGTACGTTTGCAAACATTTTTGAAACGAAATTGGTAAAATTGTAGGATCATTTGATGGAAATTTTACCTATTTATAAATAAACTTATGAGGCATTCCACACCAAATATCCAGCAAAAAAAAAAACATGTGTACCGCAAATTTCTGAACAGGTTGTATGAATAGCCCTATATGGAGCTAAGAAAATTGCGTTTTTGGTTTTAAAATTTTTCAAAAACTTGACTTAGGAGGTCAAATATTGGAAAAATGGTCGAATTTGTGTTGAGTTTCCTTGTTTAAATGTTTATTAAATTAAAACGGAATGCACTACAATCTCAAACATCGATTAATTTTTTTTTTGGAAAATTTTCAGAATTAGTTCTGAAATTTTTGCATTTTTAAAAAAAGTCAATTAATCAAAAACCCGGCCACTTTTTTTAAGCTTAGATGTTTGTCTATCCACACAAATAAATTCAGACACATGTTTTTTTGAGAAAATCGCATTTGAATATTAATTTTCATAACAATTTTGTAATTTTCTTGTATTTTCTTGTTTCAACGTAGCGAATGACTATTAAATATTTGCATTAGTCATACGCTACGTTGAACCAAGCAAATTACCAAATTGTCATGAAATTCAAAATTCAAATGCGATTTCTCGAAAATAACGAAAAAAACATATTACAATATTTTTGTGTGGATAGACAAACTAGAGATGGGAACATGAGCAGATAAGAGCGTGAGTGTGACTGAATTCAATTTTACTCACGTGATTGTGAGTGAGTGTGAGAAAGATTATTGCGTGAAAGAGTGAGCGTGAGTTGATGTTTTTACGTGAGTTTGCGTGATTTATTTTCTCTTCAGATTTCCTTTCATTCCAAAAAAAGCAACAAAAAAATGTAAAATTTTGCTTAACTTCAGATTTCGTCCCGCAAAAATCAAAACAAATGTAAAATTTTAGATTTTGCTGAAAATTTTGAAAGATTTTTGAAATTATTTTTAGTATAAATAAGAATATCGTGAGTGTGAGTCAACGTTAGCGTGAGTGACTCTTGCATCGGCGTACGTGAGTGAGAGTTGTATTAAATTTACACACGTGATTGTGAGTGAGTGTTAGAAGAAAAATTATGCTCGTGATTGAGTGAAAGTTAAAATTCACTCACGTGACCATCTCTTAGACAAACATCTAATCTTAAAAAAAACAAATGTTGCCGGATTTTTTATAAATTGAGTTTTTAAAAAAATGGAAAATTTCAGAACGGGTTCTGAATTTTTTTTTTATTTCACTCACACTTTTTTATTCCACTGACACTCACTCACAACGACGTGAGTAAAATTGATTTTCAATCACGCTCACTTGTGATCATGTGTCAATCACGTACAAATCTAATTATGTTACCATCTCTTGTTTATATGCATAGGCACATAAAATTACTACTAGCAATAAGATTTATGAATAATACCTGAATTACAAGCATTTCAGAAAAAAATTAAAAATGTCCTATCACAAAACTTAGCATAACTCATTCATTTTTTAACCGATTGTTATGTTTTTTGGTGTTTTGGAAAGCTACTTTACTATACTTTTATACAAAAATAAAAAAAAAATTGTTTAATGATGCACTTTCAACTTAGAGTATGAAGAATATGACAAATTTTTCAAAAAATTGGATTTTTTTTAACTTAAACGATCGTAGCTCAGCCAATTCTTGATCGATTTTTAATATTTTTGTTTTGTTTAAAAGGTAAGACTTATACCTTTCAAAAAAATCCATAAAATCGAAAATCGGTTGCAAACTAACAAAGTAATAATTTTTTAAATTTGTAATTTAAGAATTGCCGTTTTTCAACACATTTGCCAATAAAAAAAGTACTTAACGAAGTGATCCAGAAAAACTATGAGTATATCAGTACTATATGGACTCCAACCAACCCGAATTTTCATATGAGAACCCCTGCATTTTTTTGGTGTAGCACAGTGTCATTATTACGACGGAGCAGCGACGTTACGCTCCTAGAAACTTTAAATTTGTACTGTAGGATCCTCCCGCGAAAAAAAAAACATTATGAAGCCCAGTTTTTTAAAATTTTTTGGTTATACCTAACCGGACCAACTGTTTTTGGCTGAAAAGCGGGATGGAAAGGTTGATAAAGCGGGACTTTGACCTAAAAAGCGGGACTTTTTTATACCCTTGAATTATCGATAGGAAATATATATTAGTTTGTCATTCCGTTTGTAACTGGTCGGAAAAATTAATGATTTTCAATCGTGTTTAAGTCGACATAGCGATGTCCGTCCGTCTTTCTGACTGTATGTCTGTTAAAAATATACTTGCTTTGGAAAGATAACTATGAAGCATATGAAGCTTTTTATTTCAAACTTACCACGAAAAAAAATGTTGGTGGATAAAAGTTATACCTACGGAGCTTATTGTCCTATATGGAATTAAAAATCGTGGAACAAAAGTTTTGTCTTTTCGGAAAAATGGGCAAGATGGGCTTGATCAAAAATTGTAAAATTGAGCAATTTGCTTTATATAATTTTTTCTACATTTTTTCAAAATACATTTATTTTACGGTTTTGTTTGGGCTAATGATTGGCATTATTTGGTTTTGGATGAAACTCAGAACTATGTCTGAATTTTCCGAACTTAACCTAAAAATCGATGTAGCAAAAAACATGCAATTGTTATTTTTTTTAATTTAAATGAAACTTCATTAAATTCTCTAGAAAATGTAAAATTTTTAGAGGGCAGTTATTTTTTTGTTTTCGAGAAAAATGTTTTTGAACTTCAAAGTTTCGTAAACTTTGGTAAAATTGTGCAATTTTTGCATGACATCGCTTTACTTTTCTTATACTGTAACTCAACAATTCTGAAGTTTCCGAAATAAATATATTTAATAGAGTTTTGTACGGTCTATCGATTGCCATTATTTGTTTTTGGAAAAATTTCAGAATAATGCCAATCGATAGCCCATATAAAACTCTATAAATAAATGTGTTTCAAAAATTGCAGAATTGTTGAATTACCGTTGAAAAAATTAAAAAAAATGCGATGTTATGCAAAAATAAATCAATTTTACCATATTTGGCCACGTCTAAAAACTTAATTTTTTTTCTGAATTCTAAATTTTTTTTTGAAATTTTCAAATTAATATTTAAAAAGTTTTTGGAAATTTTTTCGAATTCCAATACAATTTTAGAAGTAATTTCCTTTACATTTTTTTAACACGGTAAAAAATTCTAAATGTTACCATATTTATTTGATAAAAAAAAAAATTACAGAACAATCATACTTAAAATATTATTTAAAAAATTATAAATTGTACTTTACTATTCTAAAAGTCAAAAAGCGGGATAAAGCGGGATGAAGCGGGACTTTTGCTTAAAAAGCGGGATGGAAAATCAAGGCGGGATGAGACTTCAAAAAGCGGGATAATCCCGCCAAAAGCGGGATGGTTGGTCAGGTTAGTTATACCCCTTATACACAGTCTGTAGATGAAACACATTTTTATAACATAGACTTGAACTAATTTTATTAATTATATTTGGTTTTAAAATGGTTAAAGAGCATTGAAAATTTACTTACTTATTTGGTTACCCTGGAAACAAAAATTTTTAGTACTTTAAAGGGGTCTATTCACAAAAAAAAGTCATAACTCAATCATAACTCAATTTTTTCCATGTGGTTGTTGTACTTATATAATCATAAAAAAAATTCAAATTTTGTTTGAAAATTTCAAAATAATAAAGACCTGCTACTCACATCGTCTCTAACTTGACAAATTATTTAAAATTTTGAGATTTTTTATGATTGTGTTTACAACAAACACAGGGAATATGAAGTTTGAAAATAATAAAATTAGTCATAACCTGTCATAACTGTAAATCTACTCAAAATATAATATTTTGAAGGTCGAAACAAAAATTTTTTATGTTTAATTAAAAATTAGTGAGAATTTATAGTAATAAAGTTGTTTTTTTTTTTGTTACAGCTAACCGGTAACGAAGTACCGGGCGAGTTAGCTAGTATGTTTATATAACGTTTTTCTATATACTCAACAGTTTTGCTGGTAAAATAAATGAATGAAGAAAAAAATATTTATTTAAAAAAAAAAAAAAATTAAAAGGAAAAAAGGATAGTGCACTTTTTTAATTATTTGGGTTTTTTCCGTTGGCTACCTGCATGATTTTGTTTAACAAATTGCACCCACAATTTGATTTTATGGTAGCGGTAACAAACTAAAAAACGGTCATAAATGTGCGTGGACAATTAAAAGGAAAGTGCACTTTTTTAATTATTTGGGTTTTTCCGTTGGCTACCTGCATGATTTTGTTACACAAATTGCACCCACATTTATGAGTGGTCATGTTTTAGAACGTTTCGAAAAATATAAAACACACACGAATCAAACCCTTAAAAGATGCGCCAATTCATAAGTACCTCTCAGTAGAGATGCGCGCGTGACACGAATTGTTCGTGATTCACGTGAATCACGCGTGATCGTGAGTGCGCGTGATCAGAAAAAATTGTGCGTGAGCGTGCGTGAGTAATTTTTTTTTCGTGAGTTTGCGTGATTATTTTGTGCTATTTGAAACAGAAAAAAAGTTTAAAAAATCGTCATTATATTGAAGTAAGAGGGTAATTAATACAAAATTGTGATTTAAATAAATTTTTATTATTGTTTTAAGGAAAATCAATACTTTTTGTGCAAGAAATCGACAAAAGTAAAATAAAAATTTTATTAATTACAATTTCGTAAGTCTGTGTGAGCGTGATTATTTCGTGAGCGTGAGAAAAATTTTAGTTACTCACGTGAGCGCGCGTGAACGTGAGCTGAAAAAATAATTTCGTGCGTGATCGTGCGTGAGCAATATTTTTATTTCGTGAGCGTGAGCGTTCGTGAGCGTGCGTGAGTCAAAATTCACTCACGCGCCCATCTCTACCTCTCAGTAAATTATTGAAACTTACGTAGTATTTATAGGTGTTCATTGATCGATTTTTGTCATTCAACAAGTGTCTCCGAACGCGAAAAATACGATTTTTTTTAAAGTGACGAAAAAGTATAAAACCGAAATGAGTGCAAATTGTCCAGAAAATATCAATTTATTTTGTTACGTTTGTGGCAAAAGAGCTTTTTCAACAAATACTGCATTACTCACTGAGCAAGTGGAGCGTGCTTTTAAACTTTATTTTGATTTCAAAATAATTCGCGGTGTTTCGTGGGCCCTAGACAAAATTTGTTAAACGTGCTACAATGCTCTTAACATGTGGATCCAAGGGAAATGCAGTTCACTTTCTTTTGGTGTACCAATGATTTGGACTGATCCAGGAGAGCACAATTCCGATAACTGTTACGCTTACGCAAACAAAATATGTGGAGTAAATCGTAAAGGCCTTAAACGAAAAGTTTACATATCTGTTAGAAGTGCACAAATACCTCTACCGCATTCGGATGAAATACCAATTCCACCGCTTCCAAGTCCTGACAGAGAAACTTCTTTTTCTATTGACACAATGGACTCTGAACAAGTGGGCGAACCACCACGCAAGAAAGTAAAGGGCGCAAACAAACGAAAATAAGTTTTGCGTTCATTGATTTTTATAACCTATGTATCTATGTAATAACCTAATAATTACCTGTAATAATTTTTAATTTTACGTGTTAATAATAAATAATATATAATAAATATTATCCAAACTCATTGAAACATAAAATCAATATTCTTATCAAAATGAGATACCTTCACATAATTGTGAATAAAAGCGAAACGCGAGTTACGGCATGAGCCGTATATTATAAGTATTCTTATTATCATTATTATTATTATTATCACATATTATAACATTATATGCATCCCACAATTTATATATCATATTGTATTTTCTGAACACTTATAGTGGCATTAACTATATAAATGTATTTCAACACAATCAATTCTGGTATTGATTCAACTATTATTATGTTTTGCTTATTAGCGACATACATACATGATTCTTGATATTTTTGATTTTTAATGTTTTAAGTGGCAATAAAGAAACTGTAATATAAACAATATCCATGGATTCTTGGAATTGTATTTTACTGACATAAACAGTTTCTTTGCTGCCTAAAGTATAGATATTGATTGTGGTGATGTAGTAGTGGGGTAGTTTGTTTTGAAACCCAGAAGACTACACACATTGTGTACTTCTCCTCCATAAAAAAAAATTATAATAAAATAAAATATTATATATGGTTTGAATTGAGAAAGGTGTGAAAGAAAAATTTATTTTTCTAAAAATTTAAGACATCCTGGTTCGTTTTTTACTAGTTTCATCTAATCCAGTTATTATAATTATCAGAAAAGCTTTTAATGTCAAATTTATTCAGTTAATAGTCAATTTTATTCTATATGTGAAAATTATTAACAGATCGCAGCCGCCAGGGATTGAACCCATGATCTGTAATGTGTTTGCTATTAACTGCCTCTTAGGTACGATCACTCTAGACCGATACGCTAAGTTGTTTTTCTGTAAAGACAGTTGAGCTCAGGCTCTAATTATAATTATGTATTATAATTTTTTAATCATGTTATATATGGTTTGAATTGAAAAAGGTTATAAAAAGAAACCCTTTGGTTTGGTTTTATTTTTGAATTATCGATCCTCCACCCAAAACTGGCGCAGTCGAAAGGCAACTTATTTTAATAAGTCAATCTACGTCGTCAAAAAGGAAATACGAAAAGATGGAATATCAGTGAATGAACAATTTTAATAAAAAAAAAAAAACAAGGGATTGAACCCATGATCTGTAATGTGTTTGCTATTAACTGCCTCTTAGGTACGATCACTCTAGACCGATACGCTAAGTTGTTTTTCTGTAAAGACAGTTGAGCTCAGGCTCTAATTATAATTATGTATTATAATTTTTTAATCATGTTATATATGGTTTGAATTGAAAAAGGTTATAAAAAGAAACCCTTTGGTTTGGTTTTATTTTTGAATTATCGATCCTCCACCCAAAACTGGCGCAGTCGAAAGGCAACTTATTTTAATAAGTCAATCTACGTCGTCAAAAAGGAAATACGAAAAGATGGAATATCAGTGAATGAACAATTTTAATAAAAAAAAAAAAAACAAGTGAGAAAAATTCTTGATGGAATATCAGTGAATTTACAAATTGTTTAATGAACCAATTCTTGATGGAATATCAGTGAATGGACAATTTTTAAAAAGAAAAAAAAAAACAAAAGAGGAAAATTCTTGATGGAATATCAGTGAATTTACAATTTTGTTTTCAATGAACCAATTCTTGATGGAATATCAGTGAATGAACAATTAAAAAAAAAAAAAATTCTTGATGGAATATCAATGAATTTACATTTTTTTTTCAATGAACCAATTTTTGTAGAATATCAGTGAATTATCTAAAAGGTGCAACGATTCTTAACATTTTTTGATGGTATAACATTGAACTGGCATAACACTAAAATTATCTGGAGAATAATAAAGAGCAATTGAAGTCCGCAATATTCTACTGGTTGACGATTTAAACTTCAGCAAGGGAAGTATCCCTATTTCTGTACATGTGAGTATTGTGTCAATTTTTCATTTATACAGTAATTTTCGTTAGTTGTTTTATTAGTGAGGTGGTTGTGATACTTATTGTGGAAGTTCGAACAAATAGTTGTTACCCTTTTTTTTTTTTAAATAAGAAAAAGGAAATCGGAACAGTTTTAAACGAACTGAAAGTATATACAGATAGTTAATACAGATTTAAAAATATCCAAGTTATCTTATGCCGAGGACATTAAGGTCCGCCCTTAAACGATTCGGAAGCCTTGAATCAATTATAAAACCATCTAACATGCCAGACGAAACACCACGGGCTCAGCCCACAAGTAGCGAGATATTCGAGTCGTTGAGAATACCAGATGTAATCAAAAATCTTCCGAAGTTCGAAGGAGAACCTCGTAGTTTGAACAACTTTATAGAAAATGTCGAGGAAATTCTCCTTCAAATAAGGGGTACTGATGGCACTCCATATGGTCAGGTTCTACTTAGAGCAATTCGTAACAAAATAGTTGGTAAGGCCAATGATGTTCTGAACATGTTCGGAACATCCCTTAACTGGGATCAGATAAAAACTGGTCTCATGGATCACTATGCAGATAAGCGCACTGAAACATCAATAATCAGAGATCTTCATAGCCTTAAAATGGGACATGGGACGTTAGAGGAATTCTATAACTCAATTATAGAGGTTCAGGCAGCTTGTGAGGTCGACCTGTGCCAATAATACCCTACTTAAATTGAGTTTTGAAAAGTTGAAAATGGAATCAAGTAAATTTCAAATCAGGTTGTTTTGGATAATTTATTCAAAAAGTTTGAAAAATTTGTTGATTTTTAATTTGAAAAATTGGAAAAATATTGTTGGGACGAAGGGAATAATATTTGTTGGCGCCTATAAAACGAATATCAAAGAGATAAAATATATTTTTGTAAGAAAGCAGAGCTTTCATAAAAAAAGATTCTTCACGATTATTATAACATATCCCCCGGTTAATTTGTTGGAGAAAGATTTTCGTTGTTGGTTGTACAAAGGATCGCTATTCATCTGCGGTTGCTAGTGACAAGGACCAACTTTGACCAAGGACCAACTTTGATAGGGGAAATCAACAACCCGCTTTATCAAAACCAACGTATCCGTATTGAAAAACGGTGAAATTGGTAGCAAATTCTAATCATAAACATTTTAAGTCATCGTTTTTACCGCACTATCTGCCATACAAGGAGTCAATTTTATACCGATAACATAGTTTGTTGGTGAATTGTCTATCGTTTAACATCTATCGGAGAATAATTACATCATTAAATTGGAATCCACAAAGTCCTAAGGTTTGGAATCGATCTCTGCCGAAAAATCAAGAACTTTGGTCAACGATTATTAGCGTTGGTTCAACGAAGATCTGGTGGTATCGATAGGATATTTATCGATAAATTATTACGATAAAGATTGGCATAGTCACCTTCTAGTAGCAAGGATTTTATGTCGAACTTTATGAATAACAAAACGTCAGTATTCCCAAATCGAGGACAAATTTGTAAATTTTATTAAAATAATTTCTTTCATTTATTATTTCATATTAATTTTATTGGTACAAGCACACATATACACAATTTTTTTATATTGGCTTAATGTACGTGAGTGTATATCGAGGTTTATATAAAATTTAAAAAAACCCAGCTTTCAGAATCGGTGAAACTCAAGACATCAGGCCTGGAGTCAACGAGGAACCAAATGGTGAGTCGGTAAAAATTTTATATATATAATTCCATATTCACTCATAAAAACCATTATATACATCGCAAGATAAATATTAATATTTTTTTGTTAGAGTAAAATATCTTAATGTTGTTTTAAAACAGTACTTATGTACTTTAATATCATTTATTTTCCTTTTTAATTTCTATTGATGCTTCCTAATTTTTTTTAACGGTTTGATTAAAAAAATCGATAATTGATTTATACCGCATTTACACTGACACAAAAATAAAAATAATATTATATTTTTTTTTTTGTTATCGAATAGAATAAAGATTTTTTTGTTTATGATTAATTTGATATTGATTATTTAGTTATCGATAACTTATTTTAATATATTTTTTTTTAAACAAACAAATAATAGTAGGGTCAGGGTTTCGTTTTGTAACCACCCAACATGGTAGTTTTGAATGGTTTGAATTTTTGTTAAATAAATTTGTTAAAATCAAAATGGTAAACTAATTTTTTTATTTCACGAAAAGTTTAGGTAATTAATTAGGTAGATTGTGGGCTATCGAAATATATGGAGACTCGATAGCAAGGTCATGGGCGGGTTACGATTATGGGGAAAGGAAATACCATCAAACCTTTTCTTCAGATTGTATACATTCACTTCCGTTTCGTTTACTTGTTTTTATTTTGATTAATTATTATTTTGTTTTGTCGGTCGTTTCGGGTTATGCTACCTAATTTTAAATTTTAATGTGACGTAAATAAGCCAACTTTGTGGAGACTAAACAAACCCCCCAATTTCCCTGAGCAAGGCCGGAGTAAAAGGTAGCAAGAGTCTCCAAAAGAAGTGGCAATCGGCAATCGCGATCGTTACATTAAATTTAAATGGCGCCCAACGTGGGGCACAGCAGATTCTTTTCCAGTTCGCTGAAGTTAAACAGAATATCTTTCCATCTTGCTGTAGCTTCATTAACATCTTATTTCCTTGGTTGCGATTGATATTTATTTTTTTTGTTTACTTTTCAGAATCGTTTTCTATCATATTCTTTCATTAAGGTGTTCTTTTGTAATCTTGGATTTTAGGTATTTTGACGACGAAATTCCTTTGCTGGATTTGTAGGAGTACATTTATTTCAACCCGTGTCATATGTTTATTGGAGGTTTATGAACTTGGTGCAATTCGAGTTCATACTCATAAAATATGACATAAACTTTATGTTTGGTAATTTGTATATTTTTGGTTTCAAAATTGGTTTCAAAGTTCATTATAATGGAGAATTTCGTATTTGGATAGTTTCGGATACCTACTCTTTTAAAAAACTTTGAAATTAAGTGTAGTTTAATTAATTTCTTAGTATGGAAATGTTAATTTTGGAGATATAGTTTTATCATAGACTGTTTTGTCTGTGGCTATACTTAATTAAAATGCCGTACACTTTCTTTCTTCTTTCATTCTTATGTGGGTGTATGCAATTTATTTTTCTATATATCTGCCTAGTGTTAATACCTAAACGAAGTAGTGAATATCATATACATATATACATATTAGACTGGGTCGAAATCCTACAAAGTCTAAGGATCGATTGTCCTTAATGCGGGAAAGTGGTAATGGGGTAATATAAGCATTTTATGGAAGACAACTTTTTAATCGATCAAAAACTCTAGTAGCGCATCGGTGGTCAAAATTGAGATTTTGGTCAAAATGGCCAAATTTTCAAAAAAAAACTAAAAATATAAATTTCATTTTCTTGTTTAGTAAAAAAAATTTTTTTTATTGCATTTGATACTAATAACTTATGTATTAAATATTGGAATTTTATGCCATCATTAACATATTTTTATTTAAGATAAAAAAAAAATCATATTTTTGACGCGGTTCTAAAAACCACTTTTTTTTAATTTAATTTTTATTTTTTATTAAAATTGCAAAATATATCGATTTTATTACTCAATGTTATTGAAAACATCATAAAGACTAAAGATTTAAATTTTTGCGAAAATCCGTTCGGTAGATTTTTGTGGGGAGCGGTTTCAATTGAGCGGATTTCAAGGAAATCGTATTTTTTGCCATTTTTTTGAGTTTTTATTTTTTATAAACTACATTATTGTACAAATTGACCAATATTGTGCTCTATCTTGTTCCATTTGATCATGGTAACTTAGTTTTAAAACGATAGATTTATAGAACATCTTTAACCCTAATCGGTCAGCGGCCAAAAGTGTCCCGTACTGAGCTTTTTTAGGTTTTAACTACTGTTTAATGAAATTAATGGTTGCAAAATCATGTTTGTGTTGAATATTGTGTTGTATAATCTTTTATTTAATCATATTGACTTAATTTTGAAACATACATATTTTTGGACATCTTTAACCCTTATGTGCATGCAACCAAAAATGTCCCCTACCAAAATATTCATGTTTTTCACAAATAAAAAAAAAACACATTTTTGTATTCAAAAAAGTCATAAATAATTAATTGAATAATTTTGTAATTGCCGAAAGCGTTAACCCTTGTGAAATAAAGGTCAAAAGTGTCCCACTAACAGATTTTTAAGCCGAAATAATAACATTGAACTAGGATTACGTGCGGACTAATTCTGTTTTAATATAACTAAAATTTTTTGATTTTACATCACACCAAGCTCTTTGTTTCCCACTCTTAAAATTTTGGAACTTGATAACAGAAGGTACGAAAACTGTTAGACGAGGAAAATACGATGATGTTAAATTAACATTGTTGGTTTGACAAATAATGCTAACTTTTTATATCGAAAAAGCGCTTAATAAATTTTGAAAAAATTTATCAATTTATAATTATTATGGTAATATTATTTAAGAAATACCTTTAAAAGTGCTTAAAACAAATTCTCAGCAAATAAAAAGTCATTGGATTTCCCGATAATCTCCAAAAAAAAACTTTTTTTACAGCTAGATGAATAAAAAACGCTAGCTTTAGTCTGAAAATCGCCAAATTGCAACACTTTTTTTGTTTATATCGAACTTAAGGGATTTTTTTGGTTTGATCAAACGTCCAGTTCGATGGCGGACTTAGCAAAGAGAATTTAAGAGAGGGTTTAACAGAAGAAGGGAGACTTCACATATCTTTAAGTATTGATAGTCTTTGATCACACGCAACCATTCATTTCATATATTTATTAATGTACAAAAAAGCCATAAAACAAATAATCTCTAAATCAAACTTTTAAGACTACACACAAACAAAAACTTTGTCAAATTACAAGGAAAAGGCTCGAAATCCCATTTTACCAATATTTGACAGGTTTCCTTGTTTTTTAACAAATCGAAATTAACATTCTTTTTTGTAATTTTACAATTTTTTTTTTGTAATTTTACAAATCCAAGATAATTTTACAAAAAAAAATCTACTAAATTCACGAGAATTCCTTGTAATTTTAATTGCGCCAAAAAACTGTTAATTTACCAAATTATTGGTAAAAAGCTTGTAAAATTACTAGGAATTCTCGTAAAATAGGAAGTAGCAAAAAATCTAGTAGAATTACGAAACAAAAAATCTTGTAAAATTACTAGGAATTTTTGTCAAAAAAAAGTTACACGTTTTTCTTGTAATTTTACAAGTTTTTTTTTTTTTTAGTGTAGACTAAATGCCCATTCGTCTTCACACTTAGCTTTACCCCGATCAACGACGAGGATGTGGTTATAAATGACCCCATTTTGATGTGTTTAAGTTTTTTTTGTTGTTTTTTTTTATATTTTTTTGTGTTTTTATATATTTTTTTATGTACAGTAGGGTTATGACTCATTTTTGACAAAATTTTTACCTATCACCACGTGATAGACCATACAAAATTAATATTAAAAATCGTATTTGCGGGTCATTTTGGAAAAAAAACCTTCCGCACCAAACGCAATTTCTAAAAAGTCACAGATATTTTTTGTTTTAAGTCCTATTTTTAAAAAATAAGGTAATTTTAACCCTTCCAATGAATGAATTATATAAAAAAAGATCTTGTAAACAATTACGAATAAAAATAATGCCACTCGGACTTTTACTATTGGAGCTACATGCTGCCAAAATTGACGTTAAAATAGTTAACTTTATGTAGTTAAGGGTTAAACCGCCAAATTTGAATCTTGAAGGAGTCAAAAAAGTCCCTCCATTAAGCATTCGTCATTTTGACCCTAAATAGCTTTTCCTACGCATCGTTTGGGTCTCATATTTTCTTAGTTTCAATTAAATTAAGAAAATATAGACCAAATTTCATCTCGTTTGGTGCGGGAAATTTTTTGAAAATGCAATTCTTAATATTTTTTTATGGCCTTTTTGGCTAGGGCAGGTAAATTTTTATATTTGCAAAAAAAATGTAAAAAGTCATAACCCTAATGTACAGGCTTATGTCTTTAATTTTAAATTGCGATTTTCACTCAAGTGAGGTTAAATTAGAGCGAGACAGTAAAGTAGATCTTATATAACCATCTCTGTTTTAAAAACAAAAATAAAACATAAAATAAATAAAAAAATAAAGTCTAATACATATATCTTTTCTTTTGCGGTAATTATAATTTATAACAATGGTTCTCACAAGAAGTCAGGAGAACTTAATGAATTTAGATCAGCCCGGGAACGTCAGTTTTACGATTAACTTAGATTCCGATAATATTGCACAGACATCGCAAGGCGCTCGTTCAAAATCACCACGAGCACAGACAACTCATAAACCTTCGGGAAACCATCAGGCTAGTGATCGTATTGGTGACAACAGAACGAGACAGCTTATTGCTGACTCATTTGACTCGTTTCGCACAGAGATGACTAATTTAATCTCATCTGAATTAAGAACGATGTTTCAGAATATGACTGGTTCACATTGTCGAATGCTTTGATTACGGAATACAAACCTGACTATAATGACTTTGATGTTGGGGAAGACATACGTCGACGCAAACAGAGAAGCAACGAAACTTTCGACGAGTATTTGGACATTATTATGGCTATGACTGATAAACTAAAAAAACCAGAGACGGACCGAAAGTTATGCGAGACGATTATTCGAAATTTAAGGACAGAAATACGTCACGAATTATTACACTTAAATATTACCTCAGTTGGAGAACTTCGAGGGGCAGTTCGAAAACATGAGCAGTTTTTTAGGGCTACACAGAAGTTCGAGTCGCGCAAGAATATAAAAGGACGAGTATCGGAACTGGTAGGTCAGGATGAGGATATGAATGATGAACTTGACACTGAGGCAGAAATTTGTGGAGTTCAACACTTTGTAAAATGCTGGAATTGTGACAAACAAGGTCACACTTATTATAATTGCATGGAACAAAGAAAAGTGTTTTGCTATGGATGTGGGGCCAAAGACACTTATTTGCCCACTTGTCCGAACTGCCTAACCGAACTCAGGGAAACGGGCAGAGGGATGTCCGTCGCAAGTAAAACGGGCATCCAAATCCGAAGAACAAGAACTTTTGGGGACTGGGACAAATGACATAACGGACGACGATAATGACAAGACTGAATGTGTACTGCATCCTTTGATGAGGCCTTTTCATGTGCGATTAAGAGAGTACCAAAAGGCACGGGAGAGAATTTTTGGTAACTCTAAAAAGATAAGTAGGGCTTCTAAGAGAATACGTGAATACTATCGTAAATTAAAATCTTATCGAGTATGTACTATTTCGTCAACTGTTAATAAGGATATGGATAGCAGACCGTATGTGAACTTGAAAGTAGATGATGTTGTACATTTGGCATTATTGGACAGTGGAGCCAATAAAAGTGTTATTGGTGGTAACTTGGCGACTGAAGTTCAGACTAAAGGTAAATTTCGCAGATGTGTAGGGAATGTTAAAACAGCTGATGGACAAAGCAAAACGTATTAGGAACGGTGTCGTTAGGCATATCATTTCAGGGTCAGACAAGAATTGTGGAATTTTTAGTAGTACCAACGATACAACAAGACATAATCTGTGGCTTTGACTTTTGGGAGGCGTTTGGTCTTAAAATTTCTATTCCTAATATAGGCGAAATTGACTGTACTAATATAGACCCGGATAAACTTAAACTCACGGACGAACAAAAACGAAGATTGTACAATATAATTGCAGCTTTCCCGAATTCCGAGGTGGAAGGACTGGGGTGTACCACTTTGATCGAACATTTTATTGACACAGGAGACGCAAAACCGATCAAGCAACGCTATTACCCGATTTGTCCAGCCGTGGAAAACCAGCTGTGTGGGAAAATAGAACGGATGCTTTCTCTTGGAGTCATGGAAGAGGCCCCTAGTTCCCCTTGGTCTTCTCCGACTGTGGTGGTTGTCAAACCAGATAAAGTTAGAATGTGTGTGGACAGCCGAAAATTAAATTCCGTGACAGTTAAGGACGCATACCCAATACCGAACATTGACGGACTTCTTTCAAGACTTCCTCCAGTTTACTGCATTTCAAAGATTGATTTGGAAGATGCCTTTTGGCAAATTAAATTGGAGGAAAGCTCTAGACCAAAGACAGCTTTCACAGTTCCTAATCGGCCATTGTACCAGTTTACAAGAATGCCGTTTGGACTGTGCAATGCACCGCAAACGTTGTGCAGACTTATGCACATGGTTATTCCGCATAATCTGAAAACACATGTGTTTGTTTATTTAGATGACCTTTTAATTGTTTCGCAGACTTTCGACGAACATTTAATACATTTGATGGAGGTAGCATCACAACTTAGGAAAGCCGGTTTGACAATCAACGTTAGTAAGAGTAGCTTTGCGTTGAATAAAGTGAAGTATCTCGGTTATGTGGTCGGTAACGGAACGCTGCAAGTGGACGTAGAAAAGGTAAGGGCAATAGAGGATTTTCCGCAACCAAAATCCATAAAACATCTACGGCGATTTTTAGGAATGACCGGATGGTACAGACGTTTTATACAGGACTATTCCACTGTGACTTTCCCACTGACTGAACTGTTGACAAAAAAGAAAACGTTTGTATGGACGAACAAAGCTCAAAAAGCTTTCGAGGAGCTTAAGACTAGATTGGCAACAGCCCCTCTGCTCATTCACCCGAATTACGACAAGCCATTTATATTGCAGTGTGATGCTAGCACTTATGGGGTGGGTGCAGTATTGGCGCAGGCAGATGAAGATGGGACGGAAAGACCGATTGCCTACATGTCACATAAAATAAACCGGGCTCAACGAAATTACACTATCACTAGCGGTCGTTATGGCAATAAAGAAATTTAGATCTTATATTGAAGGACAGGAATTTAAAGTCGTGACTGACCATGCCAGCCTGAAATGGCTTATGAGTCAACGTGATTTGTCAGGTCGGTTAGCTCGATGGTCACTTAAGTTGCAGGGGTTTAGTTTCAAAATAGAACACAGGAGTGGTAAGGAAAATGTGGTTCCAGATACTCTTTCTCGTGCTCATGAAGGCGAGGATTTCATAAATGCAATAGAGTTGGAGGCTATCCCAACAATAGACTTAGATTCTGATGCTTTTGACAGTGAGGAGTATGCGAAATTACGAGATGATTTTTCAAATGCACGGTTGCCGGATTTCAAAATTATTGATAAATATATTTACAAAAGGACAGACTTTTCATGTGGCCAGACGGACGAATCAAATTCGTGGAAACTTTTGGTTCCCACCGAACTGAGGAAAGACGTTATATATTCGGCTCATGATGTACCAAATTCGTCACACGGTGGCATTGCGAAAACTTTAGAACGGATCCGACGTTATTTTTTTTTTGGCCGAGACTAGTGACGGACGTAAAAGACTATATACAAAATTGTGACTTGTGTAAGACATCAAAGACACCAACAACAATTTTACGTCGTTGGTACGTCGGCACCAGAGGTGAGACAGGTGAGGTCTGACCTACGGTCCGAGAAATCGGCCGTGGGTCACCTCATCGGTCTTGTGCAGAATGGCGACTTAAAAGAGGCGCAGGCACGCCTACACACGGAGATCGTCTCGGAATCCATTGGGAGGATGCGAGACAATGTTGTGTTAGGTGGCAGGCCCCCTCCCCTTTCCGAATCCGAAAAGAGCCTGCCACGTAAGGTCCGCACGACATTGTCCCAACTCAGGTCAGGTTACTCTAGGGGGTTAAATAGTTACCTGGCCAGTTAACCCAGACATCTCTGATGCCTGCCCTCTTTGCGGCGCTACTCCTCACAATACCATACACCTCTTCGAGTGCCCGGTTCGGCCCACGACACTCACACCTACGTCATTATGGACCAATCCAGTCGAGGCAGCTCGCTTCCTCGAACTGGAAGGGTAACCTGTTTTATGTCTCCTATCCCAATCCCTTTCCCATCCCCATCCCTAAAATATTTTTAATAATATAATAACTAATTTACTACTAACATTTCTTCTGTATCTACATGTAAACCTCCAGTGGACGCTACAACAACAACAACAACAATTTTACGACCTCCTTTAGGACAAATGGTAATAACGGACAGACCGTTTCAGCGTTTATACATTGATCTTATTGGACCTTTACCGAGAACGAAATCTGATCATATTGGCATTTTAATTGTGTTGGATCATTTTTCGAAATTCAGGTTTTTGAAACCATTGAGAAAATTTATATCAAAGGATATAATTGAATTTTTAAGGACGGACATTTTTAATTGCTACGGAGCTCCGGAAGTAATGGTGTCCGACAATGGGGCTCAATTCAAAGGCAAAGAATTTGAGGAATTTTTAAAGAAACATGGGATAAATCATATGCTGACTGCGGTTTACAGTCCACAGGCAAATGCGAGTGAACGCGTTAATCGCTCAATTAATGAAGCTTTGCGTTCATACGTAAGGAATGATCATCGCGAATGGGATAAGTACATAAGCAGCATTAATTGTTTTCTCAGAAATAGCATACATCAATCTACAAATAGAACCCCGTATCAAATCGTTTTCGGACAGAATATGATTACTAACGGAAAGGACTACAAACTTTTAGCGAATTTAAATCTTTTGGCTGAGACTGATTTACAAATTGAGCGACAAGACGAACTTACGTTACTTCGGGACACAATTAGGGAATACGTACGCAAAGCTTATGACAAAAACGCACGGATATACAACTTACGGTCTCGGGTAAAGGATTATGCAGTAGGGCAAATGGTGTATAGAAGGAATTTTACACAGAGCTCAAGGGTAGATTGGTATAACGCGAAGCTTGCACCGGTTGGTGTTAAAGCTAAAGTTTTGCGGAAGTTAGGTCACGTCAACTATTAACTTCTGGACATAGACACTAATAAAATTGGAACATACCACGCAAAAGGCATCTGGACATGACAATATAGTAATTCCAGTTTTAGGTAGTGTTATGTGGAATGGTTGTGTAAAAGGTTAACAGAGATTTTTTTTGAGTTACGGTAATAGGAGTAAGCAAAATTATTTTTTTTTTTTTAGATTTTTTTTTTTTTACCTTTTTGGTGGTGTGATTTGTGAGGTCGACCTGTGCCAATAATACCCTACTTAAATTGAGTTTTGAAAAGTTGAAAAAGGAATCAAGTAAATTTCAAATCAGGTTGTTTTGGAAAATTTATTCAAAAAGTTTGAAAAATTTGTTGATTTTTAATTTGAAAAATTGGAAAAATATTGTTGGGACGAAGGGAATAATATTTGTTGGCGCCTATAAAACGAATATCAAAGAGATAAAATATATTTTTGTAAGAAAGCAGAGCTTTCATAAAAAAAGATTCTTCACGATTATTATAACATATCCCCCGGTTAATTTGTTGGAGAAAGATTTTCGTTGTTGGTTGTACAAAGGATCGCTATTCATCTGCGGTTGCTAGTGGCAAGGACCAACTTTGACCAAAGACCAACTTTGATAGCGGAAATCAACAACCCGCTTTATCAAAACCAACGTATCCGTATTGAAAAACGGTGAAATTGGTAGCAAATTCTAATCATAAACATTTTAAGTCATCGTTTTAACCGCACTATCTGCCATACAAGGAGTCAATTTTATACCGATAACATAGTTTGTTGGTGAATTGTCTATCGTTTAACATCTATCGGAGAATAATTACATCATTAAATTGGAATCCACAAAGTCCTAAGGTTTGGAATCGATCTCTGCCGAAAAATCAAGAACTTTGGTCAACGATTATTAGCGTTGGTTCAACGAAGATCTGGTGGTATCGATAGGATATTTATCGATAAATTATTACGATAAAGATTGGCATAGTCACCTTCTAGTAGCAAGGATTTTGTGTTGAACTTTATGAATAACAAAACGTCAGTATTCCCAAATCGAGGACAAATTTGTAAATTTTATTAAAATAATTTCTTTCATTTATTATTTCATATTAATTTTATTGGTACAAGCACACATATACACAATTTTTTTATATTGGCTTAATGTACGTGAGTGTATATCGAGGTTTATATAAAATTTAAAAAAACCCAGCTTTCAGAATCGGTGAAACTTAAGACATCAGGCCTGGAGTCAACGAGGAACCAAATGGTGAGTCGGTAAAAATTTTATATATATAATTCCATATTCACTCATAAAAACCATTATATACATCGCAAGATAAATATTAATATTTTTTTTGTTAGAGTAAAATATCTTAATGTTGTTTTAAAACAGTACTTATGTACTTTAATATCATTTATTTTCCTTTTTAATTTCTATTGATGCTTCCTAATTTTTTTTAACGGTTTGATTAAAAAAATCGATAATTGATTTATACCGCATTTACACTGACACAAAAATAAAAATAATATTATATTTTTTTTTTGTTATCGAATAGAATAAAGATTTTTTTGTTTTTGATTAATTTGATATTGATTATTTAGTTATCGATAACTTATTTTAATATATTTTTTTTTAAACAAACAAATAAAAGTAGGGTCAGGGTTTCGTTTTGTAACCACCCAACATGGTAGTTTTGAATGGTTTGAATTTTTGTTAAATAAATTTGTTAAAATCAAAATGGTAAACTAAATTTTTTATTTCACGAAAAGTTTAGGTAATTAATTAGGTAGATTGTGGGCTATCGAAATATATGGAGACTCGATAGCAAGGTCATGGGCGGGTTACGATTATGGGGAAAGGAAATACCATCAAACCTTTTCTTCAGATTGTATACATTCACTTCCGTTTCGTTTACTTGTTTTTATTTTGATTAATTATTATTTTGTTTTGTCGGTCGTTTCGGGTTATGCTACCTAATTTTAAATTTTAATGTGACGTAAATAAGCCAACTTTGTGGAGACTAAACAAACCCCCCAATTTCCCTGAGCAAGGCCGGAGTAAAAGGTAGCAAGAGTCTCCAAAAGAATTGGCAATCGGCAATCGCGATCGTTACAAGCTTTGAATAATAATGCGCAGGTTCATGAACGGAATCCCGTCGTCCTTAAAGCAAAAAGGGAACTTTTTGCAGAGATGTGCTTAAATGCATTCCTAACCCGATTAAGGGAACCATTAGGCTCAAGCATAAGAGCAATGCAACCTGATTCTTTACCAACAGCTCTGTTGTACTGTACCAAAGAACTTAACCTTTTCAAACAACTAAAAGAAGAACGCGAAAAATCATATGGGAATAACAAACCACGCGGTTACAACAATTATCGAAACGATCGTGAATATTCCTCTGAAAACCGTAAAAAGAATTCGGAAGGTAATAAAACGTACAATTATAATTCATCTGGAAGAAACCAAGGAACTCATCAGTCGCGGTATAATTCCAAACCATCCTTGGAAACTCGCCATCAACAAGTACCAGATTCACAAATCAGTCTCAAAATCAAAAATCTACACCTTTTAAGTCAAGCCCTTCATCGACATCCAATTTCAACAAACCAAAAACCCAATATTTAAATTGATGCGAAATGCACGAATCTGATGATACTAGAAGTGTTTACACAGGGGCAGAGACCTGAAACAACGCAAATGACTGTAATATCGATAATACAACAAATTTTCAACAACCTGCCTCCTGAAATCAACAGGATATGTAGAAGCAAATAAGCACGGCTCGACTCTCCTCTTCATATATATCGCATCACCATTTGGAAGACCATTGAGATTCCTTATCGACACAGGGGCCTCATCATCATTCATTAACCCGGAGTTTGTCAAAATAGACGACCAGGAAATGTGTCGACCCGTTCCACTGATTACTATTTTGAATAAGTATATTTTAGATAAAAAAGTTTCTTTACCTATATTTGAAGAATTTAAGTGTGATGGTTATTTAACGTTTCTGATATTTAAATTTCACAGCTATTTTGATCGCTTATTAGGCCTTGACATATTAAAGAAACTTCAAGCAAAAATTGATCTTGTCGAATACAAACTAATTACTGCAAACTCAACCCTGGATCTACACATGAAGCCCAACTTTACCTCAGAAAAACACATGATCCCAGCGAATTCAAAGAAAATCATCAGATTACCAGTAGATATTCGAAATGGAGATATCTATCTAAATGAAACCATCATTTCACCATATTTTACTGTTTCTGAGGGCATATACACGGCACATAACTGGTTTGGATCCATTGAAATTGTCAACAACTCAGATGAAAACCAGATGCTATTTTTGGACCAACCTTTAAAAGTGGAACCATACCACTCTATAGACCTAGTTGAGATAAATAATTGGAATATTGAGAATACTAATTGTCGACCTATTAACCACATTGCAGAGCAACTTCGTATTGATCATCTAAATGAGGAGGAAAAGCATCAGATAATTATGATTTGTGAGGAATACCAAGATTTATTCTTCAGAGAAAGCGAAAATTTGTCATTTAGTAACGAAATAAAGCATAGTATAAATACAACAGACGAGATACCAATACACGTTAAATCGTATAGGTATCCATATATTCATAAAGGAGAGGTGAACAAACAGATCGCAGAGATGTTAAAACAAGGTATAATTAAACCAAGCTATTCACCGTGGAGTTCACCGGTTTGGATTGTTCCAAAAAAATTAAATATCAATGGCAAAAGGAAATGGCGACTCGTTATCGACTACCGCAAGCTAAATGAAAAAACGGTTTCTGATAGATACCCAATACCTAACATTTCCGAAATATTTTACAACCATTGATCTAGCTTCAGGATTCCACCAGATAGAGATGAATCCCAAAGATATTCAGAAAACAGCATTTACTGTGGAAAATGGCCACTATGAGTACGTTCGAATGCCATTCGGCCTAAAGAATGCCCCATCTACATTCCAAAGGGTAATGGATAATGTACTCAGAGATTTGAATGGTAAAATATGTCTTGTATACCTTGATGACATAATCATATTTTCATCATCTTTACAAGAGCATATCTGTAATATTAGAGAAGTCTTCGATAGATTAAGAAGTTCTAATTTAAAAATCCAAATCGATAAGTCTGATTTTCTAAGAAAGGAGATATGTTTTTTGGGTCATATAGTGACAACGTCCGGAATAAAACCTAATCCCGATAAAATCGCTGCTATAAAAAATTTCCCTCTACCCACAACTCAAAAAGAAATAAGGTCATTTCTTGGCCTTTTGGGCTATTATCGCAAATTCATAAAAGACTTTGCGAAACTTGTCAAACCGATGACAGAACGTTTAAAGAAAGGTAGTATTGTCGAAATCACAAAACAATACGCGGATACTTTTGAATTGTGTAAGAATTTATTAATCCATGATTGTTAATGCCAAAATCGTGTTGGCATTAAAAATCGTTAGTAATTTTCTACACTTTTTAAATCGTCAACTTCTGTTAACTTACATTACGTTGTAAACACTTTTTATACCGAAAATTCGAACAGTAATGTCAAAAGTCCGAAAATATGTCGTAGATGCTATTTCCGTCCAACTTAATATTTAAGTCACTCTTGTCATTTTTCTACAGTCATACTGGTAAGATCGTACTCCAAATCCTTGTACAATAAAATTATCCAAAATCCTAATTTCGTTTGTTTTATTTCTTCTTTTATTTCATTTCGTTGGATATTTTATTACATGAGTAATAAAATCTACAATTATTACTCGTGCTCAGAGCATCATCCAATTTTTCTCCAGCTATTCTAAAGCTCCTCATTCTAACAAAAACATTGGTCCCATTCGAACCGGATTGTTAGTGTAATTGGATACACTCTGAGATTTCCAGTTGGAGTACTCACCAGTCAACGTACATTTTCATAAAATTGCACATCATAACAACAACATACAAATCAGGTTTGTTTTTTGCTATTAATTCCATATATTGTGTTTGATAGTGCGATTAGTTTGGTTCTTTCGTTTTTCATGGTCATTCCTTTTTTTTTTTGTGCTTGAGTGTTACACCGCATGTAACGCAAATCCCTATTTCCCTATTAATATTATAAATCTGATTGTTGGTTTGTCTGTCTGTCTGTCTTTCTGTCTGTCTGTCTGTTCCGCAATAAGTACAGAACGGCTTAACCGATTTTCATAAAATTTTCACCACCGATAGTACTAACCGAGGCGGGAACTATAGGCCATAAGCGAACGCGATCGGACAAAGGGGCGTAAAATGCCACGCCCCTTTGTACCATGCTAAAGCTATATCTGCCTGTCAGACAATAACGGAAAAACGACTGAACCGATTTTCATGAAATTTTCACCACAGATAGTACTAACCGAGGCGGGAACTATAGGCCATAAGCGACCGCGATCGGAAAAAGGGGCGTAAAATGCCACGCCCCTTTGTACCATGCTAAAGCTACATCTGCCTGTCCGGCAATAACGGAAAAACGGCTGAACCGATTTTCATGGAATTTTCACCACAGATAGTACTAACCGGGGCGGGAACTATAGGCATTAAGCGACCGCGATTGGGCAAAGGGGCGTAAAATGCCACGCCCCTTTCTACCATGCTAAAGCTATATCTGCCTAGCAGACAATAACGGAAAAACGGCTGAACCGATTATCATGAAATTTTCACCACATATAGTACTAACCGAGGCGGGACTATAGGACATAAGCGACCGCGATCGGAAAAAGGGGCGTAAAATGCCACGCCCCTTTGTACCATGCTAAAGCTATATCTGCCTGTCCGGCAATAACGAAAAAACGGCTGAACCGATTTTCATCGAATTTTTACCACAGATAGTACTAACCGAGGCGGGAACTATAGGCCATAAGCGACCGCGATCGGAAAAAGGGGCGTAAAATACCACACCCCTTTGTACCATGCTAAAGCTTTATCTGCCTGTCCGGCAATAACGGAAAAACGGCTAAACCGATTTTCATGAAATTTTCACCACCGATAGTACAAACCGAAGTGGGAACTATAGGTCAGAAAACTCTGCGATCGGAAAAATGGGCGCAAAATGCCACGCCCCTTTGTACTAAACAGGAACTATGTCTGCCTGTTCCGCAATCACTGAAAAGTGATTTAACCGATTTCACAGAAATTTTTACCACAGATACTACTAACCGAGGCGAAAACTATGAGCCACAATAGAGGGCGATCGGAAAAGGGGCGTAAAATGCCACGCACATTTTTGTTACACTGAAAGCTACTTTCCGCAATTACGCTTAAACAGCTAACTTGATTTTTATGAAATTTTCACCACAGATTGTATTAACCGAAGCGAAAAGTATGATCCACAATAAAGGGCGATCAAAGAAAGGGGGCGTAAAATTCCACGCCCTTTGTATTAGATTGAAAGTTATTTCTTCCTGTTTCGCAATCACACATAAACGGCGGAACCAATTTTAATGAAATGTTTACCAAAGATAGTACTAACCGAGCCGGAAACTAGAAATTATAAAATAATATACAGAAATAATGTCGCACCCCTTTTTACTGAAAGTTTTTTCTGCATGTTCCGTAATCATGCTTAAACAACCATACCGATTTAAAAAAATAAATAAAATAGCACGCCCCTTTTTATTTAACTGAACGCTATTTCTGCCTGTTCCGTAATCTAGCATAAACTGCTAAACCGATAGCATGAAATTTTTACCACAGATAGTAAGTACTTACCTATGCGGGAACTATAGATTAAAATAGAGCGCGTTTGGACAAAGGGGCGTAAATTGACACGCGCCTTTTTACTATACTGAAAGTGTTTCTGCCTGTTCCTAAATAACGCTTAAACGACTAAACCGATTTTAACAACATTTTTTCCATAGATAGTACTAACAGAGGCGGGCACTTTAGTATGTGTCAACTGCCACGCCTTTTGCAATGTACTGAAAGCTTATTCTGCCTTTCCATAATCACGTTTAAACGGTTATTATAATTTTTACGACATTTAGTTAGTACTTATTGAGGCGGAAACTATAGACACGTCCAGACAGAGGCGTGAATTGCCACGTCCCTTTGCAATACATTGAAATTTATTTTGGGCCGACCCGTACACACGCGTTGACGGTGAAACCAATTTTAATTAAATTTTCACCACAGATGGTATTTACCGTGGCGATCGGGAAACGGGGCTTAAAATGCCGCACTCCTTTGTATTAAATTAAAAAATATTTTTTCCTGTTAAACGATATGCCATATTAGCCCGCGATTAGACAAATGGGAGTAAAATGCCACGTCAATTTGTTATATACAGAACGCTATTTCTGGCTTATTTGCTAACATGCAAAAACGGCTTCACCAACTCCTATAAACACTACTGTTAGAACTAACTGTATGCGAATTATTTGCTATATCAGAACCTGAAAACAGTTGAGCCGATTTCAATGAAATTTCCAACACAAATAGTGATATAGCCAATATTAAACAGCGATTGATAAAAAGGCATATAATGGCACGCATCTTTGTACTTTAGTGAGAGTTATGTCTGCTGAGAAAATTTAGTTGCAATTTTCTTCACGTGCTAACCAATAGGGGAACTATAGGTCACATGAGACCAAAATGGAACTAAATGAGTTAAATGCCACACCCACTTCAACTACAGTGAAAGTTTTGCCTTTATTGATGTTTTCACTACATAAAGTTCTAACCGCGGAGGGAACTATAGGTTCCTTTTAAAAGCCATTAATGAAATACATTAATATTGGGTTTGTTCCTATGACGGAGGAACACTTACACACCATGTTCCCGACGCTAAGCAAAATCGAAAAAAAATCGACCAAACCTCATGAATAGGTTTATATTCACCAGTGAAAATAAATAAATTGACTAATAAAAAACTCATTCATTACATAATATTTTTTTAACCCGGGCAACGCCGGGTGCAAAACATCTAGTAGATGTATATAAACAAATATTGCAACAAATAAGTGGAAAACAAATACATACATATGTACATTACATACAAAATTCTATCAAAAAATTTGTTTCATGCTTAAAATAAAATTCTGTCAAGACGACAATATTTTCATCATCTAATTATGGGAATCATCGCTAGATTTGAAAAGGAATTCATAAAAATGGTATGTTAATTTCTTTTCGTTAGTTAAAGGATAAATTTAAATAGTTGCAATTTAAAATAAATATGCCCTGTTATATGCATGCAAATATTTTATTTCAGATCTAATTTAACATACTTACGCACATTCTTAATTTTACATACGAGCATTTTATTCCTTTATTTGTTACAATAATTTGAAAGCTCTTAACATTCCACTGTTAATTCCTCTTAATTATTTCAACTTACTCTTAAAATTGTTATACTTACCTTACTCTTTGTCCCTCCAATTTTATGATCCCTTCAATTGACAACTTACCGGTTTTTTTTATAAATCTATGCACCTACAAAAACAAAAAACATTAATATAGTTACCATTCTTTACTATCATTCTGTATTAGTTTAACATTGATTTTGTCAAGTTAAATCGGGGATGAATATTGCAGTACTTTAGAACTTTTTTGAGTGCATTTTCAATCACAAAAGTACCATAGTACCAATTTTATGCGTTTTTTATTACAAACGTTTTTATACATTAGTCCAACAAAATTAGAAGGAATTTCCGAAATCTGATGAATTTTCTTAGCAAAAAATTCTTTTGAGCAGAAATTTTGGAAGGGTAAAATGAGCAAAGTTTACACACATCAAATTTCATAAAACAGAAATCCTGTTGAACGTAAAAAAAACAAAAAAAAAAAAAAAAGTATTATCCCATCTTTTATGCATATTTCTCCTAAAACATAAAAATGTTTGGTTCTAATCATTTTGAGGAAATTATAATTACATATTATAATCATTGGCTTTAGTACCGTCGACTTCCAAAAGGTACCAATGCAAAATTCCAACATATCATCCCTGATCTCCTACTAAAAACCAGTGATGATAATATCAGAACTTTAGTACATTTTTTGGTACTTTGACTTTGTACCAATTAAATAAAAATTTGTACCAATTAAATAAAAAATAATTTGTTCAATCTTTTTTGCAAGAAAAGTAATTTTAAAGTTTTGAATGTCTTAGAATATGGCGTTACTGTTCATAAACCACAACAATTCGGACCCAATAAACCCCTACTTCCCATTTTGTATCGAATATCAAAATTAAAGTCTATTGTTTCTTGTGTTCATGGTCAATAACAGTATACTTTAACAACTGATGTATCATATGTTAACCTAATTATTTATATCCGTAACATCGTTTTACAACATTTATACCGAAAATTTATAATTCGTACATGCTGCAAAAAGTACCAGTTTGGAATTCCGACTCCCCATCCCTGATCTCATACTGGAAACTAGGGATGACAAGGTCAGTACTTTAGTACTTTTTTATAGGTACTTATTTTTTACGACAGATTTGTTTGACAAATCATCAGTAACATAATATAAAATACTACACATTCATACTACAGATTCAAAAAAATAAAATAAAAATTTTATTAATTCAATTTTTTCCACAAATAATGGTTCAGAATCTAAAGTTTCTTCACAAATCAAGGGAACATCAGTCGAACGAAGAAACGCTTGGTTTTTTCTCGCATATTTAATGTATTAAATGTGTATTTGATATTCTATCCACATAACGAGAAAAATTGGTTACAAATTTATCGAATTTACAACATTTATTTCGAATACTCTCTTTTAGTACTTTATGTTGGAAAAAGTACTTTTTGTATAGTTAGTACCATATTGATAATTCGATTTCTCATCCCTGCCACAGACTTACATAGTGTTGGAGACAGCGACACAACAGTACTATTTTTTGGTACAAATGTAATTACAAACAACCAAAAACTATGTAAGTTCCTTTTCAAATCTTTGTTGGTTTTACTCTGAAAAAATTGGGCATTTGTTAAATTGTTCAACAATTAAAATACATTAGTAATTTCATAAGATTCATAATAAAGGCGGCCTTATCAATTTCAAGTCTCGGACCGAGACCCTCGGTGTGTAATTTCCCTTTAATTATTCGCAATCTTGTCCATTTAGCAATGAAAATGTGTTAAATATTCCAGAATAATTAAATCAAAATTATATAGAAATTTCCAAAATTTTAAAATAGTAAAATAAACTGTCGATTTTCTTTTTATTTTTGTAGTTCACACCGATTATTGACATATCTTGGGTACCCTTAATCACTATCATTCGTGTAATTTAATTTTTGATTCGTAGTTAAAGTTAACATTTTTACAAACAGAAGAAAAACAAAATTCAACCAACAAGACATTTTTTGCTTTCCCTTTTTATGAACATTTGTTCCTTTCCGTTAAAGTAAATAAGTATTTTTACCCATTTTCATTATTTTTTATATCAGTCAATTTGGTACCACACAGATTTTGTACATACCATCCCCAAAAAGTAATTTGTAAAATCCCCAAAATTCCCAAATTTGTTATACTTTTGGAAGAATAAAAGTATCGTACGCTGAAATAGAAAAGGGCATAGTCATAAATTGTATAGCTTGCTGAAAAAGAAAGGGCAAAGTGAAAAATCAAAATTTATCAAAAAAATCAGTTCTGCGATAAATATAAGTAGCAATATGCCAAAATCGACTTTTTGCGAAAAAGAACTTTTTTATTATTGAAAATGGTTCTTTAGGGTATCAGAAGCAACTTTTGTTCCGCGACTTTTTTATAATTCCGTTATTTACAAAATTACAGTTATTTTTAGGTTCTTGAAGAAAATCAAAATTTTGACCGTTAAATTTCCAGAATTCGACCAAATGTTGGTTGGCAACTTTGTACAAAATCATATGGGGAGTACTTTTGCAGAACATATGAACTCAAAATATTTGCAAATACAGGGTGTTTTGATGCATTTAAAAAAAAACTTAATTTTACGCCATCTAGCGGCAATAATTTGTACTAATAAAATTCAACAATTAGAAAGGTAATTTAAATACCTTTCCAACAAAAAAAAAAACTTGAAAATCGGATGAAAAATAAGCGAATGAGGAGAAAAAGATCTATAAGATAATGAAATAGTACCAAATTTATATTAAAATATGTATGTAACTTTTATTAAATTGATCATTAAAGTTTAAGGCTCTTATTCATAATACTTATAACAGACTTATTGTAGGTTTATTTGACAATTGTTCCTGCAATATCTGTCTAATAAACCTACTTTAAATATATTCTAGGTTTTATGAATAACCACATACATTTTTAGTTTTGCGAAAAAAATTTTAGTTATTTTACTAGAATTGTATTTAAAAGAAATCGTTATTATTTATACTTTTAAAAACATTAAGTTATTTTTTTATTTAAATTTTTAGAGATCTACATAAGAGTGCAAATTCTTTAGCTTTTCTTTGAGTTGGGACTCTAAATCCAAATTTGCTGTTTGCCAAACTTTTTCACCGTGATATTTATAGTTTAAACCTCTCAACATGTTTATTTGCTTTTTAAGAATTTTTATCCGATTACTCTGTGCATCGACATAAGATAGTTCATTTAATAAATTAAATAATTCCATAGGCTCATTCACATCAAGCAAATTTAGAAATAGGACTTTACTCTCCGTACGTCGTTTTTTTACTTGTTGTTTGCTCTCCATCTCTTCCAATCTCTTTATTCGTTCCTCAGCATTCCATTTTTTATTTTCCTGAAAAACCTTTTTCATTATTTTCACACCATTTTCCATATCTTCGTTGGATAGAACTGCAAAACATCGAAAAGGAAGTGAATGCATTTGTTTTGCCGGGACTCTACTTGCTGACATCTGGTTTATATTTCTTTATGAGGTGCCATATCCTCCAGAAACTAATCCTTATGTATTTTGACCTTCTGAATTCGATTCCGTCATTAGAAATGAATTCAATTGTTGGGTTTTTCTGTAATTTACAAGGACAGTCCACAAAGTGAACCTACCCGGTTTCTTTGTAAATTTGACTTATTGGTAGTAAAAATTTTTTAAAATTTTATTTCTTTATATAAGATCAAGTTTGGTTTATTACGAAGAAAATAAGAGGTGTTTTAATAAAATCTGTCAAAAATTTTAAAAGTAACATGCATTTAAACAAACACTTTTTAACATGGTCAAATTTACAAATTAGGTAAGTTCACTTTGCGGATTTTCCTTGTAAATTACATGAAAGCCCAACGATAGAATTCAATTCTTATGGCGGCATCGCATTCAGGAGGTCATAATACATAAGAATTGGCGGGTCTGGTTTCTGGGTCAGAACCTTTTTATATTTTTGTGAGGCTGTGTAATTCATAAGCACGCAAAGGTGACGGCTAAAATATCTACTGCCGCTTTATCACAATAGTAAATGAAATATAAGTATATTTACTTATCACATGGAAAGGAATTTTGTTTCCCAAAATGAAAACAGTGTCTATGTTCTTAATAACTAATGTATAACTAATTTCAGTAGCATAAATTTACGTTTTTTAAAAAATTCACCCTGTTTTTTTAATCAATTATTAAAATTTGTCGAAAATAGGCTGTACTGTTTGTAATACGGCACAAATTCGGCTGAATATTATGCCTTGGGAGAAAACATAGTTGTTGATGACTAAAATATCTAAAATTCTGCGGTGGTGCTTGAAGATAACACTCCTACTTCAAAAGTTATAAGTGAATGAAGGTCAAAAAACCCCATTTTTTTAATTTTTTTCGCCTTTTTTTTACATTTTCCTAATTTTCTTGTAAACGAAAAATGCGATCGCCAAGCACCACGGCAGAATTTTAAATTTTAATGTCATTAACAACTGTGTTGCATGGCAAGCCATAATATTCAGCCCAATTTGTGCCGCGCTAAATGTTAGAAGTAGTATTTTCTTACTTCCAAGTTATGTTGTTGCCACTTTGTTTTTTTCAGTGTATTATTCCAACCAAAACCGAAAATGGAAGATTACTACCCAAACTAACTATTCAACACATAAAAACATTGATTTTGTAACTATTAATATAAATAATGCGTTAAATTCATAAAAAGTCAAAAAATCCAAGTTCTAAGGGCCACCCTAAATATCCGTTTTAAGACAAGTGAGGGGCATTCTAATAAGCAAGTAGGGTACCTGACTCTACCCCCGAAACATATAAAATCATTCGGGATTCATAGCTGGAAAATGAAAAAGTTGATTTTTTTGGCATATTGCTAAATATAAGTATTTTTTCTACATTTTGTTTGAAATTTTTTATAAAATCAAATATTTTTCCGTTAAAAGAAAATGAATCGCATACTTATTTATTTATGTTCGCTTAATTTTGAGTTCTAAAAATTCAATATTTCTAAAAATTTTCTGGTTTCTTTTAACTTATTCAATTAAAAATTGAATTTTTGATTGTTTCTAATGAATTATTATAACTTCAATAGATGGTTCCAAAGCTGTTAAAGCATATTTCCGGCTATACTTTCCCTAATAGATTTTACGTTTTGCGGGGTGGAGAATCTTCTTAGGAAGAACTCATCATCTCTATCAGTAAAAGTTTTCCTAAGCACTATCATTTTTAAAGGTCGTCAATCTTTATATCCAACATTTTCCATAGGGGAAAATGTTCAACTCTTTAGACATAGATATCTCTCTTGATAAATTTTCCCAAACATTTTTTTCGTTCCTATAGGTCGACAATCCTTACATCCAACATTTTCTATCCATTGAAAAATGTTTATTTTGCCATATCTTTCTTGAAGATTTTGGAAAATTTCCAGGTTTTTGAACAAACTTCTAGTTTCTGGATTCAAAATTCTTTTTCCAGTATTTTTGAACAAACTTCTAGTTTCTGGATTCAAAATTCTTTTTTTCCAAAATAACTGTTTGACATCTAAATTTTCAAGCAAATTTCTGGTTCTTTTTTCGTGTTGCTTAAAATTTCCTGGTTTTCGCAGTATTTTTTCCAATTTGGGATAGAATACTTTTCTTGTCAAACAGTATAGTTCGTTTTTTTTTTGGTTTTCAATTTTAATTTTCAACCAAAATTATTTTTCATTCAAGAAGATTTCTTGTGTTTTGTCGACCATTTAGTTATTGTTCCATATATAGTTCATTTTCGGTTTCAATTTTCATTTTCAACCAAAAATATTTTTTATCAAGAAGATTTCGTGTGTTTTGTTGACTCTTTAGTTAGTTTTTCCATATATAGATAGTTCATTTTTAGTTTTCAATTTTAATTTTCAACCAAAAATATTCCAAATTTTTAACTTTTTAAACGATATTATTTTCTTTTCCGTTTCTTTCCATCTCGCTCCTGAGTCTCCAATTGTGACATAAAATTTAATCCTGATCAAAATTAATTTTTTACTTTTCGAGTTAAAAAATACTTTTTCCGATCACATTCATTTTTTTAAATTGGTTTCGAAATGTACTTTGATAAATTCACTAGCATAGAAGATGATTTCGTCGAATCCAACGATGATTTCATTGATAATCTCGATCCAATGGATTATTTCGGTGCAACCGATGCACCTCGATTAGATTCGATCTCGAAATCCAGATTATCTGGTCCAATTTGTCCATTATGTCGTAGATCTCATATGGTTCGTCAATGTCCACCGTTAATAAGCATGAATTATGATCAGAGAATATCCGAAATTAAAAAGCATCGTTTATGTCTAAATTGTTTCTTCAAAATCCATGGCGTTAGAAACTGCACAAGTAAAAATAGTTGTTCTACTTGTGGCAAACGCCATAATATTCTACTCCATAAAAATAGTCCTAGCTCTATTCTTATAAATCAGTCCAGTAGTGACACCAACTCCAAATTGAATTCGAACTCAGCTTCATTCGATCATGAATCCAATTCTCTGCAAATACAGTCCACTGAGAATGAGGCTGCCGAGAAAATTCACTCTCGTTTTACATCCAGTTCCAGCGGTGTACTACTAGGTACAGCTTTTGCTAATACGTTTCATTTAGATCGTATTAAATCAATCACTTATTCCGAGCAGCTATTTATTTCAATCCAACACTCGTTTGAGAGCACAAAAGCTCGCAACTTCCTGTTAAATAGCTCTATTCCAGCCAAGGATAAACAAATTCGTTCATATGTGCATTCTTTCGAGTTCCATGATGACGTTAAGACATCTGCAACTGCAAAAGTTGTATCTCGTTTAGATGGTAATCATCCACTAAATTCCGTCAGTTCTTCTTCTTTTTCCAAAATTCCAACAGCTTATACTCAATATAAAAAATGTTCTGACATAGTTTCTTCTGCATCAATTCTCCCTTGTTCCACAGTGGCTTCATTTGGCTGTAAAATATTTTCTACCCAAGACATTTCGCGTTGTTGGGGGGTGGAGAATCTTCCTAGGAAGAACTTTCCCACACCTTCCGAAAAATGTCGCCAAAATTTGTTCACGAAGACCACAATGAGAGATAAAAATTATTTTATTAACTCTACTCGAGTAGCAAAAGAACACATTTATCAATTGAGAATCGGTCAGCCTAAAATGAGTTCGTTGACACAGATATTTACAATCGAGCATATTTTGTTATTTATTTCTAATGATTTTGAAGAAGAACGCGAAAAATGCACATATTATTCCAAGCCTCCGGATTTTTCCAAAACTTCTGGTTGTTCCATAGCTCCATGGCATTATTTGTTTCCACATGCTGGTACTCTACCTAAGACAGCAAATACACAATTATTTGTAGTATTTTGTGCTTCGTCTTCCTACTTAAGTGGTCTTGGTCACCATGGTAATATATCCATTTTAAGCCAAGAAAGTGGTTTCAATAAAGATATTGAGAAGACATATCGGCTAATTTTGTTAAATCCAAATGTCTTATCGAATATATCCTTACAAAAAGCCAATTTTCAAAAGAATCCGCGATATAAAATTCTATATTGTGAGCCAAGAACAGAAACATTTACTGCACATTATATATCACACTGTGTTATAGGCTCCTACTTTGCAAACAAAATCGTTCCAAACTCCATGTGCCCCAGAGAAATCAATTGTACGAAAATACCTACTAGCGCTCCGAACTATGTAGGACTCTCATTTAATAAGGAACCATCTATTTGCAAAGAATTATTTTCCAATATTTTGCCTCACAGTTTACTACATTCCGATATTCATAACTTTGGTGAGGATAATAACAAAGCGTTAATGTTTCTAATCCGTTCTAATGCTCCGCCGATTTCTGCCAATATCAGTTTAAAACTTATTCCGAAATCCGGTCAGATCTCCAAAAGAGAAATTTTCGCTCAACATGGCAAGCCATTCGATCCTATAATTATACAGAAGTTTTATATAGAGCTTAATGATTGGGATGAGATCCTTACTCCCGATACATTTTTCCAAGAGGAATATTTCCAAGCTCGATTCAATTCCTTTGAATTCCTTTCAAAATATTTTTCCAAAATCCAGGCACCTTGGCAGGGTTAAAAATATTTTCCTGAACTCCAAAAATCTTCACTACACGAAGAAAAAATACATGGCCAATAGCAAAATTGGTCGTTTAAAATTCCGAATGATAAGACGATTTCGATCTCCTCAACTTGAAGCGCAGTTCGAATCGATCCTCGTTCAGTTCATCAGAAATGCCAATTATCCTACGAATAACTATAAACATCCATATTATAGCGATTCTAAAGGAAAGTTTCTTTTGAAATACAGTCCTCGTTTTACTCCACCACGACTCCCCACATCCAGTCGTGTTCGTTTTAGAAATAGATCGTTTTCAGCGGAATCTATTTTCAACTCTTCCACAGCTAGTTTAAGTAAAAATATTTAAATTTGCTCCGAATTCTTGCTCAAAGTTAATGCAAACCACTTTTAGCAATTATTGTATTTGAGTATTTATTTAATCCTAAGCAATATTTTCTAAATCCGCGCTATATTTGTCAAGCCAATTTAAGGCTTCATTTCATTTACAGCACAAACTAATGAATTCACTATCAAACACATATATTTAAGCAAAATACAAACAAATCATAATATTAATTATACCTACATATAAGTTTTTAATGAATTCAACTTAAACTTAATAATGAAATGTTAGAAAATTTAATAGAAATTTATTATTGTACATTTTTTTGATTAATTAATGACAAAGAGTATCTACGACATTTTCCGTTATCGTTTTCCTTCATTATTTGCATATACTGCAAGGCGGGCGGTAATGTTAATGCCAAAATCGTGTTGGCATTAAAAATCGTTAGTAATTTTCTACACTTTTTAAATCGTCAACTTCTGTTGACTTACATTACGTTGTAAACACTTTTTATACCGAAAATTCGAACAGTAATGTCAAAAGTCCGAAAATATGTCGTAGATGCTATTTCCGTCCAACTTAATATTTAAGTCACTCTTGTCATTTTTCTACAGTCATACTGGTAAGATCGTACTCCAAATCCTTGTACAATAAAATTATCCAAAATCCTAATTTCGTTTGTTTTATTTCTTCTTTTATTTCATTTCGTTGGATATTTTATTACATGAGTAATAAAATCTACAATTATTACTCGTGCTCAGAGCATCATCCAATTTTTCTCCAGCTATTCTAAAGCTCCTCATTCCAACAAAAACAATGATCCTGTTTTACAGTATCCAGATTTTTCGAAGCCATTCATCCTTACTACAGATGCCAGCAATGTAGCCCTCGCACAGTGATTCGTTCCCATATATCGAGTGGGCAAAAATAGAATATTGGTCGCAGATTTCTGAAATTTGGTACACAAGCATTAAATTATCTAATCAAGAAAAAAACGATATGTGATTAAAACTACAAAAATGGTCACAAAATTCCCAAACTTTGTCAATGTTACCAATTTTGATATAGTATTTTATGTGTAATTTTTTTTTAGATTGAAGCAAGGACTCGTGTGGCTGCCATATATCCTTTTTCTTAAAAATATTGTAAATCGCTTAAAAATTACTCGATACCCTTGAAATTTTTTGTAAAAATTTGAGTAAGTGATGTCAATGTGTGTGCCAAATTTCGCTGAAATCGGTGCTATAAAACAAAAGTTATTTATATATCCTTTTTAAAAACTGCAATAAAGTGTTAATATAGTTTAATCACAAAAATAAAATAGAAAGAGTTGTCAACGATTTTCCAATTTTGGTACGCAAGCACAAAATTAATTAATAGAAAAAAAAATAAAAATTTTGAGCAAATCGGTCGAAGGACATTTGTACCTGTCGTATATCCTGAAATTTAAAAGTGGAGTTTTAGCCACAAAACTTGATATGAAATTACTTAACTTAGTTATTGCCTTCGAAATTTAGATAACTATCGACGTACAACATTTGTATTTTAATCTGAGCAAGGACTCGCGTGGCTGCCATATATCCTTTTTCTTGAAATCGCTGTAACTATTTTAAAAATCTTTCAATTGATATCAAATTTTTAATATAGATCAGATCAAATGGCGTTAATAAGTGTGCCAAATTTCGTTGAGTTGCTTGCGGTAACAAAAAAGCTGTTAATATATCCTTTTTTTAAATATAGTCAAAAATACATAATAACTGCAAAAACAAAACATTCGCAACACTTATTTCCTATTGCATTACGAAAATAAATTTATTCAAAATAAGTTTTAAGTAACCTCGTTTAATACTTGCTTTATTTCTAAGTACATACCCCGTTAATAACAAAAAACTTTAAAAAATATTTTTTTTGGGTACTTAAAATTTTTATTTTTTATTTTTTTCGTTTTTTTTCAAAAACTTAGTTATTTTTATTATTTAATCGTATAGAAAACAGTCCAGGATGTTAAAAAAATCAATAAAAAATAATTTTTAAGTACGAACTTTTTTTATGTATCTCAAAAAAAAATTGGTTTTGATTTGGGATACCAACGAAAATCAAATAAAATAAATAAAAAAAAAAATAATCCAATTTTAGATTTTTTAAAAAAAAAAAAAAAAAAAATTCAACTTAAAAAAAAAATTTAATTATTTTTATTTTTTGATCTTATAAAACATAGTTAAAGCTACAAAAAAAATAAAAAACAAAAAAATTTTATTCACGAACTTTTTTTATGAAGGCCATTAAAATTTGGTGATTTTGGGGATTTTAGTAAAAGTCATAGATAACTTTTAAAGCAAAACGGCCCACGTACTGCATAATTTTTTTCTGATTTTTTATTATATTTTTACAGAATACTATATAATATATCAATGTGCAAAGAAAAAACACTTAATATTGGATTTTTTCTAATATTTTTTTCATTAATAATATAGCTTTTAAAAAAAAATTTATAAAGACACAAAGAAACCCTAACTTTTTTCCAATTTTATACAAAAACTTAGTTATTTTTATTGTTTTCCCTTATAAACCATAGTCCGAGCTATCGAAAAAGCGAAAAAAATAATTTTTTGACTCACGAACTTTTTTTATGCATTCCATAAAAATTTTTCAATTTTTGGGGATTCGGTAGAAAAAATATAGATTTCAGAGCAATACGAAAATGTATTTTAAGATTAATTCTAAAAAATTGCAAATACAACTTTTAGCAAATATATTTAAGTAACTTTTGCAAAAAATAGTTCGTTGATTTCTTTAAAATTCGATTTTTTATAATTATTTTAGTAAACCTATAAAAATCAATTTTTAGGTTTTAACACAATAGCGTTGAGTTTCCATACTTTAGCGCCTTCTTGTGGCAACATATGACTTCTTAAAAATAAGAAAAGTACATATTTCTTTTGGTTTACTATTAAACTGAAAAAATACAAAAAATCATCAACATTGAAGACATACTTTTTTTTTTGATTTTTGCCAATGAAACGAATCACTGTGCCTCGGTGCCATTTTATCCCAAGGGAATATGAACAACGATAAGCCTATTTGCTATGCAAGTCGAACTCTCTCTAACTCCGAACTGAATTACTCAACAATAGAGAAGGAATTATTTGCAATTGTCTGGGCTACCAAGTACTTCAGGCCGTACTTATTCGGGCGGAAATTCATGATCGTTACCGATCACAAACCTCTGACTTGGCTAATGGGTCTAAAGGAACCGAATTCAAAATTAGTCCGTTGGAGATTAAAACTAGAGGAATTCGATTATCAAATAATTTTTAAAAAAGGGCAAATCAAATACCATTTATCCGAGAACGCTGAAAAAGTAGGCCTAAAGATAATGTCAAAAAAACAAAACTATTGCGTATTGGAGCAGCAAACACCATGCCCCTTTATCTTAATGGCGAGGTTATAGAAGAAGTCGACTCGTTCTGCTATCTGGGTAGTACACTAACTTCAGACGGTGCATCAGACAAAGAAATCACTGACCGTATCAACAAAGCCCGATCAGCTTTTCAGTCACTCTACAAAATTTGGCGTGCAAACAACATCTCCAGGACAACTAAAATCAGAATTTTTAGCAGCAGTGTCACCAGCGTCCTTTTTTATGGGTGTACGACTTGGAGCTTAACCAAGGCCAGTCTTAGAAAACTACAAGCTTTTACAAACAGATGTCTGCGGCAGATTTTACAAATATGTTGGCCTTATTGGGTCACTAACGAACAGCTGCTTGAACTCGCAAAGCTTAACACGATAGAAAGCGAAATTAAAAAACGAAATTGGAGTTGGATAGGGCACACTCTTAGAAAGCCACCACAAGAAATTGCCCGCACTGCCTTAGAATGGAATCCGCAAGGTCACCGTGGTCCTGGCCGCCCACACTCCACCTGGTCTAGAACAGTGAAGAAAGAGTATGAAGATCAAGAAATGACATGGGATGAAGTAAAACTCCTAGCAAAAAATCGTGAAAGATGGAGAGAATTCGTTGGCGCCCTAAGTTCACATTGAACGTTTTACTTATAATTTAATACTATGTATTAAAGATTAAATAAATAAAGGAATTTAAAAAAAAAAAAAAATCAAATACGAATGCAGACGCCCTCAGTAGAGTTATAATTGACAAACCGAAAGACAATCCAATTCTAGAGATGAATTTTAATGACTCTGAGTCTGTTCAAGGAACGCATGGTTCAACAATACATTCAGCAGACGAAAACTTGGATGACGGAATATATATTTCCGAAAAACCTTTAAACGAATTTAATATTCAAATTGTAATGGAAGAATCGGCTACGGGATCTCCAATGACAGTGGAAACAATATTTAGAAATAAACAAAGGAGAGTCATACGCAAACCAACATTTGATGAACAGGTAATGTTAGAAATATTTAATGAATACATCCCTTCTAATAAACTTACGGTAATATTTACAACTGATGAAATTTTTCGATTAATTCAAATAGTATATTCTAAGTACTTCGCAAGCAGTAGAATCTATAAACTGCTACGTTCAACGGAAATTTTGACAGATGTAAGACAAAACGATGAACAAGATAAAATTATAAGGGAATATCACGAAAGAATGAACCATCGGGGTATAAATGAAACACTTCATCACCTTAAAAGAGAATATTATTTCCCATTTATGAAAGACAAAATAACACGTACAATTAATAATTGTGAAAAATGTCAAACATTAAAGTATAATAGAAATCCGCCAAAACTAAAATACCAACAACCGTTAAACCATTGGATATAGTCCATATTGATGTTTATACAATTAATGGGAAACAGATTCTCACATTAATTGATAAGTTTTCAAAATTTGGGGCAGCGTATACACTCCCAGCAAGAACTAGCGTTGCAGTTCTAATTTGGCATACCCAGGAAAATCATATGTGACCAAGGCACCGAATTCACGAGTAACATCTTCAAAGATTTTTGTACACAATTTGAAATACTACTTCACATAACTTCTTTTCAACAATCCAGCAGCAATTCACCAGTGGAAAGACTGCAGCACTCCACTCTAACAGAGATATATCGTCTAATCGTAGCTAAGAGAAAGGAAAACAAATTGGACCTTGATCATGACGAAATTTTATCAGAAACCATCATCACATACAATAATGCCATTCATTCGGCTACTAAACTAACACCATACGAATTATTTCATGGAAAAACTTATAAATTTAATAACAATCTAACTTTTAATAATCAACACGTTTATTTGAAGAAATTAAACGAATTTCAAGAAATTCTATATCCCTCAATTCAAAGAAAAATGGAACAGGATACAACAAAAAGGATTGACAAACTTAACCAAAATCGAGATGAGCCACAAATTTGGGAGACTGACAACATTGTATTTCAAAAAGAATGCCGAAGAAATAAATTGAACCCAAGTTTCTCAAAACGAAAAATAAAACAGGACAACCAAATCACTGTTACAACTACGAACGACCAGAAGATACATAAATCTAAACTAAAGAACAAATTAAAACACACATAAATTTTTTTATCAGATTAAGTAATAAAAGAATAAAAATAACACGAATATTATCTTTTTAGGATGCTGCTATCAGCAACTGGCTTGGAAATTCAAGAAGTATCTAACAACTCAGGAATATTACCATTGCGACTTGGAACCGCTAGAACAATTACAGGTTATAACAACCTTATCCATATTATAGACACCGAAAGCTACGAAAAGAATGTCCAGAAAATTTCTAACACCTTGGATTTGATTCAATACCACGGAACTGCTATAGATACATTGGAGGTAACAAAATTCAAACTCGAAGATTTAAGAAGGAAGATATAATCTCTTATACCTCTAAGAAGACGGAAACGTGGGTTGATAAACGGCTTAGGTTCCATGGTCAAATTTATAACCGGCAACATGGGTGCAAATGACGCAGAGAAAATTAACGAACAGATTCGCCAACTCAGCATGGGTCATAATAATGTTGGAACCACCGTAAGTGCTATGAATTTCGAAATGATGCAGAGATTTGACAACCTGACAACCCATATTAATAACGAACAAAATAGCATCGCAAAATACCTTTCCGATAACATGAATAGAATTAAAAGTAATACCGACTTAATAACGGATATTCAACATCTGAATCGAATTAATTATAATATCGATATTCTTTCAATTTACGTTTCGGACATAATCGAATCCATTACATTAGCGAAAATAAATATTATTTCGAGACAGATTTTGAATCCTGTTGAAATGAAGCAAATTCTCTACTATTTTGACAATCAGTCAATATATGTAAATTCTGAAGATCACGTTTACGAGCTATTAGGTCTTTAGGCTTATTATAACGGTACCAATATTATCTTTAATGTTCGTATTCCTATTTTTTCGCATGACCCCTATAGTTTGTATCGCATTATTCCACTACCAGTAAATAACACTCTACAGATATCAACTAAGCCTTATATAGCGTATAATGAGAAATCGATACAATACTACGATCAAATTTGCCCAGAAATAGAAGGTATATTTTATTGTCTTGAATCAATATATCGTGAAGAGACCATAAGATCTACCTGTATTGGTAATTTGATGCGTAACAAAACTGCTCATTGCCCACTAGACGATGTTGGAAATGTCAAAACATTCTTCCAACCAGAGCCAAATTTCATTGTCTTTATGAATATTATTAATACTACATTTACTTGCAGAAATGAGTCTTTTTCCATCCAAGGGACAGGTGTGCTACACTACGACAAATGTACCATAGACATCAACGGCACCATATTTGTCAACAACGAAAACAAATTTTGGGACGAAGTTTATTTGCTACCACCTATATCTGCAACCTTGACAACAAATTTCACCAGCAATAACATAACCCTGCAAAAGTTAGAACTATTCACTCATCAGACACTGAAGAATCAAAACCTTGGCTATGTTGTAATATCGTTATGCATAATCGCTACAATGGCACTAATTTGTATTTTACCGAAGCAGAAAATTGTGCAATTTATCACATCCAGCCCTGCAAACGCTCCTGATCAGTCCTTCTGGCCGTCGCTCTACTCTAAGGGGGAGGAGTTACGGCATGAGCCGTATATTATAAGTATTCTTATTATCATTATTATTATTATTATCACATATTATAACTTTATATGCATCCCACAATTTATATATCATATTGTATTTTCTGAAGACTTATAGTGGCATTAACTATATAAATGTATTTCAACACAATCAATTGTCTGGTGTTGATTCAACAATTATTATGTTTTGCTTATTAGCGACATACATACATGATTCTTGATATTTTTGATTTTTAATGTTTTAAGTGGCAACAAAGAAATTGTAATATAAACAATATCCATGGATTCTTGGAATTGTATTTTACTGACATAAACAGTTTCTTTGCTGCCTAAAGTATAGATATTGATTGTGGTGATGTAGTAGTGGGGTAGTTTGTTTTGAAACCCAGAAGACTACACACATTGTGTACTTCTCCTCCATAAAAAGAAAATTTATAATAAAATAAAATATTACAAAAAGAAACCTGTTTGCCCGTGGAACAGGTTCGGATTATATGAAATAAAAAGACAAAGATTTCAAATATGTTTTAGAGAAAAGTCTCTATGTTTATTTATATTAAATAAATAGTTTACCTTTAAAATACACAAGGGTGTTGGTATATGCACGTAATGCTGGTTGGTGAACGATTAAAACTTAACGAATAGAAAATATATAAAGTGGCGACAAACAATGCTTAAAGTCCCGTTAACGGTTTACTAGCTGAATTATATGCTAAACTCTTTACAGAGTTGCACGGAAAGTGTAGCAAACTAGAATTCAACTAGTATTAACCCATTAAGAAGCAAGTGTCCCGAAAAGGGGACAGTTTAAATCAAATAAAAGTATTTGAGCTTAAACATTGCCGGCCGCCTTGCAACAATAAGGGGTTGCAACGGATTCTTAAAGTTAAGTAATAAGAAATTAATTCAATTAAAGCTTTAAATTCATTTTTTATATTTTTTTCAAAAAACACTTAAAGCTAATGGTCAAGGGACCGGTGTTTTAAGCTACACTACCCAAGAGGATAGTGTGAGACTAAAGGAGACCAGAGCTTAAAATTAATATAAATAAAATAACGAAGAGACCCAAGGGGGTCGTTTGATCCAAGGGGATCGTATCCCTAAAGAGGGGATTGGCCAGATATGACCCAACCAAAACTGGTGTATTGAGCCAATGGAAGACCCGGGCTCGAGTATATTTTACCCTTGATAATTTGAGGGCTTATTTCAGGTCCTAAAACCAGCGCGACACGAGACGAAACATTAAAATTAGGGTCAGCAAGCTGAAACCCAGCGAACTCTTTCTTTATTGTGTCCGGTACCGACTCGGAAGGAGTGCGGACCCCTTTCATACGTGTGACCTTGGCTGTGACCACAATTCTGAGCGTGGGGTCGTAGGTTGACCCAAGAGTCAAACGACAAAAGTGGTCCGAATCGACTTTGGAAACGGGCAACCGAAGCTGCTGAACCAAAGTTTCACACACATAGCTGCTTTTACAACATAAATCCAAGGCCGCACGTACCGGAATAGTTTTTTTGAATAATTTCAACAAAACTATTAAGGTCGGCGAAAAAGTATTTATGTGACGTATAGGCAAGGGACACAGTTGAGAAACGGACGGAGGCGAAATTTTTGTCGAAGTTTTTCGGGGAAGTGTAGAAGGGCGCAAAGGACGAGACACTTTCTTGAGGTCAGAATTACGGAACGAATGCAGGAGGTTATGATGATCCCCCTTACGCTCGCGGCACCGGAAGGTGCTAGTGCAGTTTTTGGCAACATGAGAGTGCGCCAGACACCGTGAGCAATAGTGATGCATGACCACCATACGAAGTTTCCTCTCATAGGCCATTTTACTGAACTTTACGCAGGACCTGAGAGGATGTCTGCCTTTGCACACTCTACACTTAAAATTACGTTCGTCTTTTGAAGTAGCGGTCGCGATAATACTCGAACCAGAGGTTCCATTGGCACCCGATAAAGGTTCGGGTATTGTTGTCGTTGTTGGTGCTACGTTAGAGGTCGTAGCTTGCGGAGGCACATCAACAGGAGCAGATGCGGCCACCGCATTAGGTGCAAATTCAGGTGTGGGCGTTGACACAGGAGCAACCAAGGGGGCTACTGCAACAAGTGGATCTGCTACCTCCATCGCTTCATCATAATCCTCCAAAAGAGCATCAAATAGGTTTTTCAATGCGTCCATTATGCTGTGAAACAATAAAGATTAACAGAAAGGAAAACTATGGTTTAATTCAGATTGGTCAGGATGACCAGCTTTGCGATATGTCGTCTTACAACCCCATTCGCAGTGCGCACGTCTACTACACGAATATGACCGTCACTACCCGGGTAGAGTTTAACGACACGACCTAATCTCCACGATGTCGGAGGCAATTGTTCGTGCCTTATGACGACTAAATCGTTTTCCTCAATTTCTCGTTCCGGATTTTGCCATTTATAACGCTTGTGCAAGCCCATTAAATACTCTTCTTTCCACCGTTGGCAGAAAAGTTGAGTAATAGCCTGCATTTTCCGAAACCGATTTACTATACTTATCGGAGGGTCAGTTATTGTAGGCTCCGCAGGAGCTAGAATTGGAGAACCAATTAAAAAATGTCCAGGTGTCAGCGCTACCGAATCTTTCGGATTGTCCGTCATAGGACCAAGAGGACGCGAATTAAGGCAAGCTTCGATTCTCGCAAGAATAGTCGAGAATTCTTCAATCGTGTATTTGAATGCTTGCGCCTCCTTCCGTAAGTGAAGTTTAAAGCTCTTCACACCGGCTTCCCACAGACCACCCATATGAGGTGCACCAGCTGGGATAAAACGCCACGAAAGATTTTGAAAACTGTATTTAGAACATACCGTGGACTGACTTTCTTTAAAGAAAGTCTTGAAATCTCTCTCTAATTCACGCGACGCGCCTACAAAATTAGTACCGTTATCCGAAAAGATAGCGTGAGGACAACCTCGTCGAGAAGTAAATCTCTGAAAAGCGGCAAGGAAAGTAGCCGTTGACAAATCCGATGCTGCTTCTAGATGTATGGCCTTTGTCGAAAAGCACACAAAAATACATACGTACCCTTTTGTTATTTTACAAGCCCTACCAGTGAAAATCTTTATGTCAAAAGGACCCGCAAAGTCCACCCCTGTAGTAGAAAAAGGCCTATCAAGAACAGTCCTTTTAGGTGGTAGCGCGGCCATAATTTGACTGCAAGAACGTTTTCTGTCCAGAACGCAACGTTGGCACCGACCGATAACTCCACGTATTTTAGATTTCATCCGTGGAATCCAATATTCGATGCGAAGTATACGTAACATTAATTTGATTTCCACCATGAATGGAAATTAAATGTACGAATTCGGTCAAAAGTTGTGTAAACCGATGGGCATATGGTAAAATAATTGGATGTTGTTCAGTGTAAGATAAAGATGGACATTTAGCCAAACGACCATTTAATCTCATAACACCGTCTTTGTCGAGGAAAGGATTTAAGGGAACCAAAAAACTCTGTGAAGAAATTGGTTTTTTCTCCAAAAGACATTTATATTCTTCGCCAAAATGACATTTCTGAGCAATAATGGCCAAATGCATTTTAGATCTCTTTATTTCCCAATTATAAAGAGTTTTACTTTGATATAAATGACGAGCCGATTTGCGCGATTTGAGGCTATTTTCGAGAAATCTCAAGATATATGAGGCTACCCGAAGCGCTTTATCAAGCCGAGAGTATCTCGCTAGAATATCGAAATACACATCTTTCCCTTTGGCGTCCTTAAAGAAGGACACATGAGTCTTAATTTTCTGCATTTCATTGTCAGTATTAAGACCCGAAAGATCTGTGATATTCCAGTCAATCTTGTTTTGACGAAGCCAATGTGGACCATACCACCAAAGATTATTGTCAGCCAACTCAGAAGGAGAAATACCTCGACTGCCCAAATCAGCAGGATTCTCCTCGGACCGAACATGATACCAATTATGGTTTCCAACATTTTGTTGGATTTGGCATACTCTGTTTCGAACAAAAGTGGTCCAAGAACAAGGGTCTTTTTTCAACCAGGCAAGGACGATTGTTGAATCAGTCCAACAATAAACCTGGCGAATTTTTATATCTATTTCGCTAAGTACAGTTTGTAATAGCTCTGAGGCCAAAACTGCCCCACAAAGCTCAAGACGTGGTATGGAAATAGATTTAATAGGAGCCACCTTTGTTTTTACCGTTAACAAATGAGTATAAATTCGTCCATCGGAGGTTTCAATACGAATGTAAATCACCCCCGCGTATGCCTTTTCCGAGGCATCAGAAAACGCATGAAGTTCAACAGAACAACTTGGCGTATAATGAACCCATCTTGGAATCTGTATATTGTTAACTTCATGATGCGAAGTAACAAACTTCTTCCATTCATTCTCCGTTGAAAGAGGAAGCGAATCGTCCCAATCGATATTATCGAGCCAAATTCTCTGCATGATAATTTTTGCAACTATTATCACTGGGCCCAGCCAACCTACAGGATCAAACAATTTCGCTATCGTGGATAGAACTTCCCTCTTAGTGTGACTCCATTTATGTGCAATAGGAATTACACTAAAATAAAATGAGTCCAATTGAGCATTCCATTGAATGCCCAACGTCTTCGAACTACTCGACTCTACAAAAGTTAAAAGTTTAGCGTCCACCAAATACTCAGGGGGAAATCTGTCTAAAATTGTCCGTTCGTTGGAAGTCCATTTTCTCAAGTCAAATTTAGCATTAGACAATGCTGCTATGAGTTGATCACGAGCGATCAACGCAGACGAAACGTCGTGAGTCCCTGTTAACACATCGTCAACGTACATGCATTTCCGTAGAATATGCGATGCCAGCGGATACTCAGCCTCAGAATCATCTGCCAGTTGCAACAAAGTTCGTATGGCAAGATAAGGGGCGCAATTGACGCCAAAAGTCACAGTTTGTAACTCATACTCCTTAACGTCCTCCGTCGGAGAATCTCTAAACAAGATACGTTGAAATGGAGTATGAGCCGAATCAACTCTAATTTGCCTATACATTTGCGTAATATCGCAATTAAAAACAAACTTGAAAAGTCGCCAACGAAGAATTAACAGAACTAAATCTGCCTATAATGTCGGTCCAACATAAAGACAGTCGTTAAGACTGGTACCGTTAGATGTTTTATTTGAAGCGTTAAAAACTACTCTCAATTTCGTAGTTTTTCGCTACGGTTTAACGACTGGGTGATGGGGTAAATAGCAAGAATAGGTTGTAGCCGGAGAATTTGACACACGTTTCATATGACCCAGATCCAAATATTCCCTGACGACGTTGTCGTACATTTCCTTTATCTCAGGCCTTCGTAGAAGAGAGGATTCCGTCCTTACAAACTGTTTAAGAACGTTTAACCTCGAGTTACCCAAGTTTAAAGTGTTCGGAAATTCAGGTTTAAATGGAAGATTCACGATATATCTACCATCAGAATCCCGACGTGTAGTCGCTTTATAATTCTCCTCACAGATTTTATCAAAAGTAGATAAAATCTTCTTCTTAGGGGTTTCCTCAAGTTCCCAAAATTTAAGAAGAGTTCTATTGAGAGAATCTTCCTCCGAAAATTCTACCTTAGTAGAATAGACTTGAACTTGAGGTTGCGATACCGGACCGGTAATAATCCAGCCAAAAACTGTATTCTGAGCCAATAATGAGCCCAAAATGTCCTGGCGAATTTCACCCGAAAGAATTGGAGTATATAAATCCGCGCCTAACAAAATATCGACCGGCCTACTATCGTAGAAATTGGGATCCGCAAAACGGAGGTTCGGCAAGTTATGCCTAATATAAAATGGAATATTAAACGATGGTAAGTTACCAGATATTTTCGGTAAAACAAGGGCCATCGTCTCCAAAACGAGTGAGGTATCCAACCGAGAGCCGATCTTCAGAGAACAAATTTTTCTTGAAGTGGCAGATACAGCCTGATTCACGCCTGAAATCTGAGCATTCGTAGAATATGTCAAAAGTTTCAAACGATTCTGCAAGCTTTCGGAAATAAACGAAGCCTCAGAAGCCGGATCTATAAGAGCCCGGGCTTGGTACGTCGTACCCTGGTGAATAATGTTCACCACAGCTGTCCCTAAAAGCACAGATCGATTCTGCGAAGCATGAAAGACCTGCCTATTCGAAGGATGAGTTGGATTTCCACCGCTAGAGGTGGATTGCACATTCGGATCGGGAGTAAATTCTGTAGTACGGGGATTCAAAGTTGAATTCGCTACCGCATTAGCACGAACATTTCCAACCGAATGTGTAGAAGGCTGCGTAGTTGAATTCGCCGCTGCATTAGCGCGAATATTTCCTGAAGAGTTTGCAGAAGGCTGCGTATCACGATGAAGTAGTGTGTGATGGCGTTTACTACACTTGGAACAAGTGTATGAACTACCACAATTTCTAGCCTCATGTGTTTGTGAAAGACAATTTATACAAAAATTATGTTTTTTCACAGTTTAAAATCGTTCAGCCACAGATAATTTTTTAAAACGAAGGCATGAGCGTAATAAATGTACTTGATTTTTACATAAAACGCACTTTGATGACGATGTATTCGAAACATGCGCTCTCACCTTTACTTCAGGTGCTTTTTTCGAAACATGAGAACCCTTAAGATCACGAGAGCATTCCAAAGTATCAATCCTATTCGTCAAAAATTTATCAAAATCGCTCCAAATGGACAAGATTTTCTTATTTTCAACGGTATGTTCCCACAGATCCAACGTATTCGAAGGTAATCGTTGAATGCAAATGAAAACGATCATGTGGGAAAAAAGAGGATCGGTCGTGGCAATATCTAAAACTGACATGCCTGAAAAGAACCCGTCGATACCACGCTGCAATGATTTCAAGCCTTCAATAGTCTCTTTATCGAGGACCGGAAGGTTGAAAAGAGCCATTAGATGATGATTCACCATTAAACGCAGGTTCTCGTATTTATCTTCTAAGCTTTTCCACGCTATGTCGAACCCGCTATTAGTAAGCGGGGCTTTCGAAACTATTTCCCTAGCCTCGCCACTAGTATCAACTAAATGACATAGTTTTTCCACGGAACCTATACGCGAATTATTTATAAAAACCGCTTTAAAAAGATCCCTAAATGAAGGCCAAGAAAGAACATTGCCATCGAAGACAGGTATATTGCAAGGAGGAAGACGCATACTGTGGTTATCCTCATCGGCCTTAACCGATACCGAAGGAGTTTGGGCGCTACTAGTCGCGTTAGCCTTCGCGAACTCATCCAACTTCTCATTTATCGTTGACAAACAGTCAATATATACGTTGAAAGTGGATGAGTATTTCGACTCGGCTGCTACAACATCAGCTGGTTTAGGCACCTTTAATGTTGCCAAATAAACAATACACGATTTGTAGGAACTTTTCACCTGATCCCACATTGAACTCAACTCCTTTCCGCGTAACTCGAGACTAAATTTAGAATGAGCGTCATCGGCGATCTTCCTAAACCCTTCTTCGAACCTGACAACTTCATCAGTTTTTCTCATGAAAGTTCAAAAAGCTGACATTTTCTTATACATTTATGAAAAAGAAACAGAAAATTCCACAAAATGTTTCCAAAAGCGCGAAAATATAAGAGAAAACCCAATAAAAAAATTCATAAAACGTACAACTTTGCTGTGAAATATCAAAACTTTTTCAAAAAATTAGAGAAATCCCGAAAAAACTGAAAAATACGAAGATTTTTCGAGTTCGTAAATTTTTCCTCACAAAAAATCGAAAAATATCGATTTCGGAAGAAAAATAAACAAAAATCCCTAATTTCCGAAGAAAAAGAACGAAGTTTCACGAAAAAACACGAAGATGCACGAAGATTTTCCGAAAATGTAAAAAGATTTTCACAAAAAATTAATTCGCAAAAGGAAACAAAAAAAATTTTAAAATTTTATTAAAATTCCAAAAATTTACGAAAAAATACGAAGGCAATTACGAATTTTCCAAAAATGTCACCAAATTTCACTAAAATGCCCAAAAAATTTATAAAAATAAATTTTCAATATCAATGTTACACAAAGACTATGTCGCGACTATACCGGACAGTAGGGTACTTGTTTTGTAACAAAAAAAATCACTGTTAAAAAAAACAACCACAACACGGTACGTATGTAATTGGTATGGTAAAAGAATTTTGTGTGGTACTCTGATCGAGTAGGATATAGCACAAAAGGGAATGAAAAAATAAAAACATAAAAAGGAAAAAATAGTGTTATTTATTTTATAATTTTTTATTAAAAATTTAAATAAAAATAAAATTAATTTAAATGAAATAATAACACTTTTATCAAAAAAAAATTTTATTAAAAAAATTATTTATGTCCGTCCTGTAAACAAACGGAATGGTTGCGAAAAAAAAGTATGTAAAAATGGTATGTTAGACAAAATGTCAAACAAGTGGACTGTATAAACTAAAAACGCGATCAGGGTTGTAACACGATCATTCACAATAGTTTAAAAAATAGTATGTATTTAATAAATAAATACTACTATATCAACACACAATTTTAATGTAAATGAAAAAATTTTTTGCAATTAATTTTTATTTAATTTTCACTTCACTTTCTGTATCACTTTATGTTAATTATCACAACAATAATAAAGAATAAACGCACGTACCTTTTATTTGAAGAAAAAAATTAACTCTTTAGCAAAAATGTAATGTTGTTGTTGGGGGTAGATGATGCCGCAAAAAAATGGATGCTGCGATGGGAAAAAATATATTATTTTCTTGTTGATATCTTTCCAAAAATCCGGGGTGAAGGACCAAATGTTTGCCCGTGGAGCAGGTTCGGATTATATGAAATAAAAAGACAAAGATTTCAAATATGTTTTAGAGAAAAGTCTCTATGTTTATTTATATTAAATAAATAGTTTACCTTTAAAATACACAAGGGTGTTAGGTATATGCACGTAATGCTGGTTGGTGAACGATTAAAACTTAACGAATAGAAAATATATAAAGTGGCGACAAACAATGCTTAAAGTCCCGTTAACGGTTTACAAGCTGAATTATATGCTAAACTCTTTACAGAGTTGCATGGAAAGTGTAGCAAACTAGAATTCAACTAGTATTAACCCATTAAGAAGCAAGTGTCCCGAAAAGGGGACAGTTTAAATCAAATAAAAGTATTTGAGCTTAAACAAAACCCTTTGGTTTGGTTTTATTTTTGAATTATCGATCCTCCACCCAAAACTCGCGTCCATCGATTTTCATGATCTATGTCTCATTTTGTTTAAAGGTTATGTGACTTTGCGTGAAAGTAATACGACTTGCCTTTTTTTTCCGTTTTCGATTTTTTATGAATTTAAAAAATAAAAAAATTTAATATTTTAGGCAAAAAATATTTTTTTTCTTCATACATTTATTTTTACCGGAAAAACTGTTGAGTATATAGAAAAACGTTGTATAAACAGATTAAAGGAATTGTAATTTTTAATTTTTTTAAAATTGTTTGAGCAAAATCGGACTAGTGGTTCTCGAGTTATGTAGAAAAAAAAGACCACTAAAGGTGACAATTTCCCCTATATGATAGTTATTAACTGAGTTAAAACACCTCAATTCAACCGAAAAAAGCAGTCATTTTGACCTTACCCCTTTCGAATTTGATGAAACTTGGAATATTGTTGGGCCCTTACAAAAAAATCATAGTGCCAAAATTTTGGACTTCCAGTACTTTTTCTTCCCGAGATATGGGGTCTTGAAAATTGGCAAAATCGTATATATTTGACAAAAGTGTTCTGAGATTAATAAAGATAACTCAAAAAGTAATTACAATACACGTCTCAGTCAGGTCGCAAATAATAGGTAATTAGACAGCCTTTAAAATGGCATTCCTCAAGATTTTTTTTGGAAAAGGTCAAAGGTCATTGGTTTTAGCCTTAATTTTTGGAGAGCTATATCTCAAAAAACGATATTTTTAAAACTTTGGAAAAAATATATGTGATTAAGAATCATCTATACTACTTAAATTTAAATTTTCAGGATGGAGACTTCATTGGAACATTTTATATTAATAGAAACGTTGTGACAGGAAAGAAAAACCGGTGTAATTTCCCTTAGAAAAAAAATATTTTTTTTTGTCTTTGAAATTCTGGTACCAAAATTCATTTTTCTGAATGATTTTGACGTGCTGAGTCCAAATATGACCTTTGAACTGGCCTATCGCTATTAGTTTTCGGGATATCTGCACATAAATATGTGAAAATTGCTAAAATGCTATTGCTGTGTTTTTTTGAAAATTTAGGTGCATATATCTTGAAAAGTAATAGCGATAGGCCAGTTCAAAGGTCATATTTGGACTCAGCACGTCAAAAACATTCAGAAAATTGGATTTTGGTACCAGAATTTCAAAGACAAAAAAAAAATATTTTTTTTCTAAGGGAAATTACACCGCTTTTTCTTTCCTGTCACAACATTTCTATTAATATAAAATGTTCCAATGAAGTCTCCATCCTTAAAATTTGAACTTAAGTAGTATAGATGATTCTTAATCACATATATTTTTTCCAAAATTTTAAAAATATCGTTTTTTGAGATATAGCTCTCCAAAAATTAAGGTTAAAACCAATGACCTTTAACCTTTTTCAAAAAAAATCTTGGGGAATGCTATTTTAAAGGCTGTTTCATTACCAATTATTTGCAACACGACTGAGACCTGTATTGTTATTACTTTTCGAGTTATCTTTATTTATCTCAGAACACTTTTGTCAAATATATACGATTTTGTTAATCTTCAAGACCGCATATCTCGAATACTGGAATGACCAGAAGCCTGAAAAATTGGCAAAATCTCTTTTTTGTTAAAGTAAACATCAGTACTTAATTTCTTTAAATTTGGAGGGGGTGCGGTCAACTCCTCGGTTGAATTGAGGTGTTTTAGCTCAACTTCAAATCGATATATATCGATTCCTAGACGTGACCCAGCGAAACGCCGGGAAACGTATAACTTCTTTTTTACCGATATAACTTTCCCGGTAGTTTGAACCCTTCCCGATTTTGACTATCGCATAGTGCTATTAAGATAAATTTATATGGACTACCAGTTAAGGAGGCAAAATCATGTAAAAAAACAAAGTGTATATTTTTATATTTTCCTAATGATGCATCATGATGGTATAGGGTGTTTTTATACCCTTCAACCACAGTATGGGGGTATACTCATTTTGTCATTCCGTTTGTAACGCATCGAAATATCGGTCGGGGACCCCATAAAGTATATGGGGCATTCCATGTGAAATCGGACACTTTGAAAAACTTTTTTTTTAGATTTTCCCAATTTGTTTACAGTTTTTAGTACCATTCGAAAACTCCTTCGTGGTAAATTTTCAGATTTTTTTGATGACCCGTTCAAAAGATATCGAATTTTTAAAAATTGGTAGTTTGTTCCTTTACTCAAACTTCTTTTAATCATAACTTCTTCAATAATGGTCAAAATTTCAAATTTTTTTTTTCAAAATTTTTGTTTTTTTACGTACTTTCTAAAAAAAAATCCCAAAAAATTCTTAAAAGCGCTCTAGTATGCGATTTTTAAGTTTTAAAATTTAAATCTCAGTTTTGAAAATGTTTGTACTCTTTGATTTTTTTGAAATTTTTTTGTGTAAAACTTCTATCAATTCTACAAATTTTTTGCCCAGGAAGATCGTGGGATAACGATTATTACTATTTTTTAAAATTTTTTTAAAAAATTTTATTGTAATTTTCCAATTTTAAAATCATTTCTACTGCTCCAATGGTGCGTCATAGAGGGGTCCTTTATAAGACCGACCCCCATTAATTTTTACATCTTAACATTTCTTTGGAACAAACTAATACCCTATCTCCAATTTTTAAGGGGCTCCCACACAAAACGACATTTTTTAAAATTTGTTCCAACCGCTCTAACTGCCCTAATACTGCCCTTAGAGCAACAAAATATATGACCAACCCACAATATTTTTTTAGTCCAAACATTTTCTCTGAACACACCTACCCTCTATCTTTAACTGTTAAGGCGGTCCCCATACAATTTTTTTTTATTTTTTGTAAATTTGTTTTATTTAATCAGGTTCTACCGGTCCAATGGTGCGTCCGAGAGGGGTCATTAGTGAGACCGACCCCCATTTATTTTTATCCTACAACATTTTTTCAAAACATACCTACGCCCTATCTCCACTCCGTAAGTAGGCTCCCATACAAAATTACATTTTTATAAAATTTGCCCCAACTGTTATTTGTATGGGAGCCTACTTAGGGAGTGGAGATAGGGCGTAGGTATGTTTTGAAAAAATGTTGCAGCGTAAAAATAAATGGGGGTCGGTCACAGTAATGACCCCTCTCGGACGCACCATTGGACCGGTAGAACCTGATTAAATAAAACAAATTTACAAAAAATAAAAAAAATTGTATGGGGACCGCCTTAACAGTTAAAGATAGAGGGTAGGTGTGTTCAGAGAAAATGTTTGGACTAAAAAAATATTGTGGGTCGGTCATATATTTTGTTGCTCTGAGGGCACTATTAGGGCAGTTAGAGCGGTTGGAACAAATTTAAAAAAATGTCGTTTTGTGTGGGAGCCCCCTTAGAAATTGGAGATAGGGTATTAGTTTGTTCCAAAGAAATGTTAAGACGTAAAAATTAATGGGGGTCGGTCTTATAAAGTACCCCTCTATGACGCACCATTGGAGCAGTAGAAATGATTTTAAGATTGAAAAATTACAATAAAATTTTTTCAAAAAATTTTAAAAAATAGTAATAATCGTTATCCCACGATCTTCCTGGGCAAAAAATTTGTAGAATTGATAGAAGTTTTACACAAAAAAATTTCATAAAAATCAAAGAGTACAAACATTTTCAAAAATGAGATTTAAATTTTAAAACTTAAAAATCGCATACTAGAGCGCTTTTAAGAATTTTTTGGGATTTTTTTTTAGAAAGTACGTAAAAAAACAAAAATTTTAAAAAAAAAAATTGAAATTTGGACCATTATTGAAGAAGTTATGATTAAATGAAGTTTGAGTAAAGGAACAAACTACCAATTTTTAAAAAATCGATATCTTTTGAACGGGTCATCCAAAAAATCTGAAAATTTACCACGAAGGAGTTTTCGAAGGGAACAAAAACTGTAAACAAATTGGGAAAATCTAAAAAAAAAGTTTTTCAAAGTGTCCGATTTCACATGGAATGCCCCATATATATTATTGATCCATGATCGATTCTAAGACATTCTGTGAATGTCCATCCGTCCGTCTGTCTGTAGATGGCACGATACAGTCCAAAATAAAAGAGCTAGCCTCCTGCAATTTGGCATGAATATGTCTTATGGTCCTAGGCAGGTTAAGTTCGTAAATGGGCCCCCTTGAAGAACGGAACCAACCTCTGAAAAAATACACTCTTTTTTACTTGTTTTTTTGTATTTTTGTTAAATAAATGAAACATTTGTTATATTTATCGGGATGGGAAGGTGCTCTCAACGTCCCCCACAGACCCCCATCACCCCCCCCCCCCCTCCCCAAAAAAAACTAACGCCCCTGACAATTTTTTTTTTATTTTTTTTTTACATTTTGGAGGGTATAAAAGATTCGGCACAGCCGAATTTAACACTCTCACTTGTTTTTACTGTTACCGAACTTTAAATTAAAATAAAGTAAGGAAAAATATTTTTAATATCAATGAAACTGACTTTATTGGATAGATCATTTTATGACATTAATGTTTAAAAATGATTTGGGAACATATCGCTACCTCGAATGGCTCGTACGTGGAGTAATCTGAACCTCCATTTTCACACAATTTTCGCATAATTTGCAGCCGAATTTTGAATTTCACCAATAACTCGTCGAATATTGATTTCCAAGTGTTTAATTGTCACTAATTTATCGGAATAGACGAGTTACTTTACATATCCCCAAAGAAAATAGTCCAATGGGCTTAAATCAAATGATCTTTGTAGCTAATTAACAGGATATTTGAATAAAGTTGAAGTTTGATAAACAGAATCATTTTTTTGATAGTAAATTTTGACTATGCGCGAGCGTTGCTCTTATGTAAGTTTTTGCATGATAAAATGTCAAACCATACTTAACAAAAACCAACCATCATCTGTTAATTCGGTTGTAAAATACAGCAGTATTACCAACTCAAAGTTGTGAACCTCTAAAAAAACACCCTATATTTGAGAAAAGCCCATTGGTAGACCTTACCAAGATTTTGGTTTTAACACCAGTCAAAGAGAGAATAATACAGACAACTGGAAAGGACGCTGCAGTAGGGGCTTCCCCAATAAAAGCCAAATGGATTTTGAGGTTAGCCAAAATCTACAACCATACAGTCTACATACGCAATAGCCGGCAATGACGATTTTAATTTATCAAAAGCTAGCACAGAAGAAAGCCCTTCCACTGAAGCGTCTATTCTAGTTGACTGTATTATTTCCTCTTTTGCTTGGTAAGTTCTGCCACCTGTTTTTTTTTTTCTTAGATGCCATTATTAGGTAAATATAAACAAAAATATACATTTTATTACCTTTTCCCATGATTTTACGTCCTTCCCTTTTGTTCCGAAGCTGTTTTCTAGTACGAATAGTTAAACACAAATTAATTATTTAAAAATATACAAAATTTTATCGAAAATATCTTTGTCTGTCTTTTTTTGTAACATTTGTTTTGTTTTCTCTTAAAACATATGTTGTTTCTCTTACAATACTTACAAAAAATCTTTTACATTTTTTTAAATTTCGATACGTGAGCTATCGATTGCCGTAATCCATCCATTCGATACGTCACGAAATTGTATTCGATACGAAAGCTTATTCGATCACGAATGCGGTAATTACACTGAAAGAATTATTGTTCATAATATCTATGAACATATTTCATAAAACCAAATTCATAGAATCTATGAAACAATTCATTGGCTGAATGAATATTCATTAGTATTTTGAAATATTTCATAAAATTTTATTCATAGATTTTGTAAGATTCATAGAAAAAATTCATAGAAAAAAAAATGTCATTAATAATTTTTTAAAAATTAAAATAATGTTACAATAATTAAATAATTTGAATAAATATATTAAAAAAATATAAAAAAACATAAAAAACGTAAAAAAAAATAGTGCTGCCCAGGCGGGTTTCGAACCCAAGACCTACCGGCTGGGAAATTTATAATCGACGCCTTAGCTATCAGCGCCACCAAAGGAGAAAAACGTCGTCGACTAACACTTAGTTTTGTAATGTTCGTTATTTTTTTTTTTTTTTTGCAAATACACAAACATTTTGTTTTCTACAAACATACACACAGATTTTGGCAGAGCATTGTGGCAGAGCATAATATTTTAAAGCAGAATATTAAACAAAATGGATTTTAAGTGTTATAACTTGTTTATTTACCTTAGCTCAGTGGTTAGAGACTAAGCTTCACGAACAACTGGTATTGTGTTCGAATCTCGGTGGGGATCAGTTAAAAATAAATAAATTTTTAAAAAAAGAATATTGTAAATAAATAAAAATAAAATAAAATAATAAAGTAAATAAAAATTAAATAATAAAATAAAAAAAAATTGAATTGAACAATAAATTTTTTTTTCCGTAGCCTATGAACTTTTTCATAGGTATCTGGTTTCTATGAATTTGTTTCATAGATTCTATGAAGGGCATCATTGGCTCACTTCTAATGACTTTTTTCATAGAAACAATGTACGTTTTCATAGCCGTAATGAACAAAATTCTTTCAGTGTAGGCCCCTGCTTTTATGGCACATATAAAAGCAGATAGTAAAAAAAAATTAAACGTTTTCTGTAATAATATTTTCACTTTTGCAAATATTTATTGAGATATGCAGCCACTCCATTAAATGATAATGCAATGTCTTTTAAAGGTAGTTTCTTTACATATTTTGCGATGTAAAAAACATAAAATACTAATGTCTTTTTAGAAATCCCGATATTTTTAATCCAACTTTATTTTTGTGACCACACATATAAAAGAAGATCCTATAAAATGTAGACCTTTCGTGCTAAAATTTTCACTTTTTCAAATATTTATTGCGATGTGCAGCCACTCAATTGAATGTCAATGCATTGTCTTCACATATTTTGCGTTGTAAACAATAACAGTGCCTTTTAAATTCCTTTTGGAAATCCCGATTTTTTATGTCCTTATGACTTTGTAGCTGTTTCCTTTTTGTTATATGTTAAATTTGCAAGCGATCACTTATGTAGGTATGATTTTGCTTGCTGCTGGCATGCTTTACCAATTGAGTGATGGACCCTTAAAGCGTAAATTAAAAAAAATCCAACAAATGCGTGTGTATTTTCTGAATTCACTGTACCTGCGAAATCTTAATTATTTTTAAGATAATAAAAAGTCGTTAGATTTCCTGCTAACAAATAAAATAGTTTTTTGACCGCTAGATGCAAATAAAAAACGGTAATTTAAGTCGAAAAAACACAACACAAAATTCTTTCGAATTTAAGGTATTTTTTGGGTTTGATCAAATTTCCTGTTCGAACGCGAACTCAGCAAAGTTCATTTATTTATTATATTAATATATTATTTTCTATCAGTACCCCTTGCTGTAACTACTTGTAAAAAACCCGATATCACTACTTACCATTACAATTTTGGCAACACTATTTTTATACCCTACACCACTCTGTGGTACAGGGTATAATGTGTTTTTGCTGATGTGTGTAACTTCCCGAAATATTGGTCCTAGACCCACTTTCAAGTATATCGATTGACTCAGAATTACTTTTTGAGTCGATTTAGCGATGCCCGTCCGTCTGTCCGTCCATGTAAACATTGTGCGCACGATACAGGTCGCAATTTTTAACCGATTTGTCATAAATTTGAAACTTAAGCTTCTTTTGACACAAGGACGGACGCTATTGAAATTGGAAAAAAATTGGTCCATGTTTTACCTAGCCCCCATACAAACGTCCCCTTAAAATATGAGTCAAATTACTCATATTTTAAGGTAAACGTGTTTTGTATTCACAAATCACCATTCCAAATTTTAAAGCAATCGGACCAGTTCTTCTTGTAGCCCCCATACAAACCACCTTCCCAATATTCACATAAATCGCTAAAATTTCATGAAAATAGAAAATGCTTTATTAAAATTTTGATTATTTTTAACACATACTTTAATTACCCAATCAAATTTGATTATAATCACACCATTTTTGGACTAGGTCCCATATTAAAAATTTCGCCCGATATTCACTTAAATCGGTTTATTTAAAAACAAATAGAAGACTATTTCACTCAAATTTGGTTTGTGAGTGTTTTCTACACTTATTAAAGATTTGACAAAAGATAAACCAAATCGGTCCATGTTTTGACTTGGGACCCATTTTCCGGGTAACACTGGTATAGGGTATTATATGGTCGGTCTTGACCGACTATAATTTTCTTACTTTTGTATGTAGTTGGTATCACTTATTTATTATATTTTATTAAAATTATTTTATTAATATTAATTAGAGTTTTTCTTTTCCCGGACTTTTTCATTTCCCGGGAAAGCGGGATTCATTTTTATATTTCCCGGGATCCCGGGAATTCCCGCAAAAACTAAAACCCCAAATTTTTTGTCAAAAAATATATAAAAACCTTATGAATGCGATTACGCTATTTATAATATTTATTAACTCCATAAAAATCTTAATAAGTACCTTTAAAACAAACAAAAAATAAGTTTCGAGGAAAAAAGAACAATTTTTGTTACCCATTTTTTATAAAAAAAAAACGGCCAAAATATGTCGAAGTCATTTAAAAGAATTTTTAAGGGAATATGGTATTTCACATCGCTTTATCTGTTGTAATAATTAATATTCATCATTTATTATAATTCATATAATGTCATTTTTACAATTGGTTCTCAGCGCTTTGCCTCTAAAATTTACCCCAGAAAATTATTAAGAAAATTAAAAAAAAAAATTCTGGTTTCTAAAAGAAAAACCCGTTAATTTCAGAGTCATTTGTAATATTTGTAATATATTTATTTATTTCATTGACTGTCTTATGCTACAAGATCAAATCTTATAATTACAGCATAGGATTTTATAAAGCTAAACAGGTTAATTTGTTTATAAGAATTACATATGAAATTCAAAATGATATATAAAAAAAATATGAAAATATAAAATATATAAAAAAAAAATATAAAATTATTAATTTTAATAAATAATATAAAATCAAACTTTAAACATTTTAGTAAAAATTTTAAATTTTATCATAAAAATAATCAAAAATTAAAAAAATAATAAAAGTAGTAGTAATTAATTAAAAATTTTAAAATTTCGAAACGTTAAAAACAAAATCATTACATAAATTAAGCGTATAATCTAAGAATTTCATTTTTAAGTTTTGATGCGTTACTATATAGCTGGACGTAATATGGTAAGTCATTCCAAAGGCGTATGGCATTAATAAAAAATTGCCACTCAGATACAAGCGTTCTATATCTAATGGCGATAATTCTTTTACCCCTACTGAATCTTCCAAATCTAAGTAAATCATGTAGATACTTTGGTGTTTTGTCATAGACAATTTTGTGTAAACATAAAAGAGTTCGTAGTTGAAGGAGGTTTTCAAAAGAGATTCCGAAAAGTTTTGTGTTAAATAAGGTGACTGAGCCATATTTACTAATACCAAAGACATATCTCACAATATTTCTGTAAATGGATTCAAGTTTACGCTTACTAGCAGCATCGCAATTAGAGAAAATTTCCCATCCATAGAGCAAAGACGGTATTAAATAAGCTTTAGCAAGAAGCATTCTAATTTTTAATGGGGTGTAGTGATGAGTAGCCCAGAGTATTCGTAACATTCCATATGTTCTTCCCACAACATTGTTTACGTGATTCGTCCAGGAGAGGATGTCATTAAATATAATTCCAAGGTTTTTGACAGAGGTTACGACTTGGATTTGCTCGTCATTAAGTTTAACGTCAAAAACACGATCAAGACTCTGTAATCATTTATGAATAACGATGCATTTAGATTTTTGCGGGTTGAGACAAATCCCATTTGCAGATGCCCACTTATGTATGTTTCTTAAATCATACTTAAATCAGCATACATATGTATATTACAATATTTTAGCTTAGCCGGTAGATCATTAGCATAAATGGAAAATAAAAGGGGCCCTAAAATCGATCCCTGAGGCACACCTCTTGATACAGAGACTGTTGTAGACCTATGGTTATTTAGGAATACTGATTGTGAACGATCAGAAAGGTACGAAGACATAAGTTTAGCTGAGGTGTTACTGAAATTAAACATATGTTTCAGTTTTTCACATAATATAAAGTGATCTACCGTGTCAAATGCTTTCGAGTGATCAAGGAGTACCAAAAGAACCACCAGTATCAATTTGTTGCCTTATTTCCTCAGAAACACTCAACAGAGTAGTGACACAGCTATGCTTCGGACGAAAATCTGATTGTCTTTCAGTAAGTAAGTTATTTCTTTTGATAAAATCGCTTATTTGGGAATGTAACAGCTTTTCAAAGACTTAAGATAGAAATGGAAGGATTGCAATTGGCCTAAATTCCTTGTTAGATTTAGGAATAGGTATAATCTCTGCATATTTCCATTTAAGTGGGTAAGAACTTTTTATGATAATGTTGTTGAAAAGATATGTTATATAAGGTAGAAGAAATGGCAAAAGTATTTTTATAAATTTTTGGGTGCATATTATCAAATCCAACAGCATTAGACTTGATTCTTGAACAGCTCAAAACGATATCAAACTCATTTACACATTCAAATTCGAATAAATCACCTAAATCTGTGTGTGAATTGCAGTTACGAATGTTAACAAATGAACTATTCTCAGTTGAATTGAGGTTTGAATCATTGGTTTGTAAATTTATTGCTGAGGAGTTGGTGAAATTGTAATATTCAGGGCTAGAATCAACCATTGGTATGTTCATAAAAGTGTTACTAATTTCATTTACATCAGCCGAGAAATTTCTGTTATTTTCTACTTTTCCTATACCGATTTCCTTTATAGTTTGCCATGTTTTTTTTGGAATTTAACGCACTGGAAAAACGTTGAGAATAAAATTCAGATTTTGTTGTTCTAATTAGACTAGTGGTATCTCTTCTCAATCGACGATACTCATCGTGCAACTCTGTGGTTTTAAAACGTTTCCACCTTGTGTATGCCATATCTCTCTGCCTAATTTGACGCCTAATTGCCTGATTGAACCAAGGTTTGGAGTTGTTCGAAATACGTTTTCTTTTTATTGGAACAAATAAGTCATACAGATGTAGTATATTAGATTCAATGAACGACAATTGTGAATCAACGGAGGGAATGTTGTAAATCTCATTCCAGTCAATACTTAAAAACTCGTTAATTAAAAGTTGCATATTTAAGTTTTTGAAATCACGATAAGTGTGCAGTTCTTCTTCCCGTACCAATTTAAAATCATAGGATGCAAATATAAGGTCACGTTGGAAGGCTTCTATTTATGGGAGTTAGTCCAAGTGACATCATATTATCAGCTAAAAAGGTTTGAGTTAGCATATCTGAGTTGAAATCTCCAGATATAAAAATATCAGTAAATGGCAAAGTTATTCTTTCTAATTTTTTCATAAACTTAGTTATATCTACGTTACGATTAGGTCTATAAACACAACCCAAAAGCATTTGTTTGTATATTTACAGCTTGACATATGCTATCAAAAATACCATAGACGTCTTCATTTGGCGTAAATGGAACAGCATTTATGCGTAGATCACAAGCCACAAAAAAATTTTCCTGCTTCATAGCTTGCAATTTTAGTTCATCTATTTGTGCTTTCATATCTATTATTTCAATCGCTGAAGATTCAATAGTTTCAATATGCTGATTAACACCGGCTACTTCTTTTTGTAAATTGTCTATTATGTTTAAGAGTTTATTTTCGCGCTCTTCCCATAATACTTTTATTTGTTGAATATGCTCATCCAATCTCTTATCCAGTAATTGTAAAATACTGATACGATTATTGGAGTCAAAATGTGAGTTTCTTGGTGTTTGTGAGTATCGGACTGATTTTCTATTGCTCACTGGAGAATCTTGTTGTAATTCTCTTAATCGTTTAGCTTGGTTGCTAAACTCAGGACTTATATTGTCATTATTTGCATTTTTATTTACCGATTGTTCTAAGTTTTCGTTAGGCATGTTGTTGTAATTTATTTAGTATTGAATATTTTTTGCTTGATTTTTATTTTCTTTTGTTTATTTTATAATGCAAGAGCAATTTTGTATTACTTATGCTTCTTCTTGCGTTAAGTGTTTTTTTCTTAATAAACAATCACGATTTGTATTATTAATTTTGTGCTAAATTAACTTTCAAAATTTTATACAATTAACAAAATCTTTTCCAAATATTTTTGATTCACCGAATAAAGCACAGTTTTATGTTTACTTTGATATTAAATTTAATATTAATCATAAACTTCTTATAGTTGTTTTTGATAAATTGAGCGGAGACGAATTTAACATCGACCGTTCTCTTGAAATTAATTTATGATAGAATCATAAATTAATTTCAAGAGAACACAGATTTTATACCAATTTATCGATTTAAAAAGAATCATGTCCAGCGACATAAATATTTTCTATTGAAACAAATAATCATACTGCAAATTTTTATAATGCAGATCTCAGAAAGAAAATTTCTCAGCTTCTGAAAAAAGTATCAGATTCTGATAGCACAGTGCAACAACCAAAATCGGAATGGAATGAAACTTAAAGCAAATGAAAGCATAACAAAACCCTCGATACTTTTTTTGGCTCATTGTCAGTGTTAAATTTTTTTACACGCATTCGAAGTTGGTGAACTTTTATTATAATTAAATAATAATTGCTTGAAAATTGTATAAGGCGCATTATTAATTTTGTAATTGCCTTTAAATAACAATCATACGCAACGGTGAATAGTGGATTATTTTTAATAATTTGGCTATTAAGTAAGTAGGTACGAGACCGATTTCGAGCTTAAGTTTAGACGCTGGACCCCACATGTCCAATAAGTGCCCCACCAGGGGCTCCTAATGTAGGACATGTTTAGTACACAAAAGCTTTAAAGGCTTTAAAATCATCAACTTTAAATGCGTGTAAAAAATAATCTAAAAATGTAAACTTTTAATTGCTTTTGGTTTCATCCAATTCCGATTCGGAAAGTTCGATTTTGTATCACTGTGTAATTGTATCCTATCAAAGATTTAGATATTGTGAGACATTTTTCATTTCGTAAGTCTCAGATTTTATGAAATTTTTTTAGTTACAAGGTCTCTCTTGGAATACTTTTTGGGTCCTCCTTGTCCCTGCGTAAGTTTCTGTCATCAATTATCAAGAATTTTAATAAAATCTAAAAAAATCACATACAAAATAATCAATAGAAGTCGAAAAATCAACAATTTCAAAGAAACTACAATTCCCGGGAATTCCCGCTCTATTTCCCGGGATTTCGGGATCGAAAATTTACGGGAATTCCCGTGAAAAACTCTAATATTAATACATATAATTATTTTATTAAAATAAATATAATATAATTTCGGTGTTAGTTTTAAATCATGTCCTAAGGGTGACATGTCACCAGTAAAAGCCATGGTAACGTGGTAGGAAAAAGAATCTACCACCATAACTATACACACAAATTATATATTTATGTCACAAATTTTATGTTATATTTTTGACTTATATTTTTTTTACACTAGTTTTAAATATCATATTTAGAATCGACCGCAATCACTTAACTTGCCCAAAATGCTTCTGATGTTGAATTTCGCCAGTCACTATTAATTTGTTAAAAAAAAAACTTTGTCAGTTGTCTGATTTTTTTTTTGCATGTAATTGAAAACACTGTAAGTTAAACGTTTTAATTACAATTACATGTAATTAGTAATTGAGTTTTTTCAATTACAATTACATGTAATTAGTAATTGAATTTTTCAATTACATTTACATGTAATTAGTAATTGAGTTTTTTCAATTACAATTACATGTAATTAGTAATTAAGTTTTTTCAATTACATTAGATGTAATTAGTAATTGGAAATTTTCAATTACAAATTACATGTAATTGTAATTGAAAAAACTCAATTACTAATTACATGTAATTGTAATTGAAAAAAATGTAATTGGTATCGCCCACACAATTACATGTTATTAGTAATTGAGTTTTTTCATTACATTAGATGTAATTGGAAATTTTCAATTACAAATTACATGTAATTGTAATTGAAAAAACTCAATTACTAATTACATGTAATTGTGTGGTATCGCCCATGTCTGGTTTTAATAATAAAAATTCATCATTTATTCCATTTCATCTCAGTTCATTTTTACAATTGGTTCTCAACGCTTTGCCTCTAAAACACAATGAAACTGATTCAGAGGAAGTTCCCAATTATATCTCTGAAACTGAATGTAAGTGTTTCAGAGAAATGGAATAAGAAAATTTACCCTAAAAAATTATTAAAAAAATTAAAAAATTCTGGTTTCTAAAAGAAAAGTCCGTTAATTTCAGAGTCATTCCTTACACAGATTTTATGTCAATTTATCGATTTAAAAAGAATCATGGTCAGAGACATAAATATTTTCTATAGAAACAAATAATCATACTGCAAATTTTTCTAATGCAGGTCTCAGAAAATAACATTTTTCAGCTTATAAAAAAAAGTATAAGGTTCTGATAATTATATCCTATCGTAGATTTAGATATTGTGAGACTTTTTTCATTTCGTAAGTCTCAGATTTTAAGACATTTTTTAGTAAGAAGGTCTCTCTTGGAATACTTTTTAAGCCCTCCTGGTCCCTGCGTACGTTTCTGCCATCAATTATCAAGAATTTTAATAAAATCTCTAAAAATCACATACAAAATAATCAATAAAAGTCGAAAAATCAACACTTTCAAAGAAATAAAAATTCCCGGGAATTCCCGCTCTTTTTCCCGGGATTTCCCGGGAATTCCCGTGAAAAACTCTAAATATAACGTAGATCACAACAATATTGAACAAGACAAAATCTTGTGGAACAATGCGAACATTCTTTTGATGGAGGAAATGAAAAATCAGGCATACCCTGAATACCTCAGTAGAGCACCCCAAAGTCAAGATAGAATATATCGTTGTTTAGACTTCTCAAAAGGTTTAACGTATTGCAATGAGTTATTTAACCAATTCCAAATATCAATAGTTATGAAAGTCAGGGGGTGTTTTGTGGCTAAACGGAACATGCAGCCGCGTACACTAAAAAACTGTAAAGTTAGCAAAAAAAGCTTGTAAACCTACAAGAAAATTTGCTGATTTTGAACCCACAATTTTTTTTGGTAAAGTTAGCAAAAACGTTTTGCTAAAAATTAGTTAACTGAAATAATTTTTATTTCAACTTAGTTCATACACATTTGAGGACCCCATTGGGTTCGGACCCAATAGGTCCAGACCCCGATGGGCCTAGACCTAGTTGGGTTCCTTAAAAATCGTCATAGTTTTTGATCCAAAATTTGTGTCCGTTTCGCTCTACCTTGCTTAGTTTTTGAGATACGTGATTTTAGGGGATCACTGGTGTCTCGAGAATTAAAAAACTCGATAACTTCAAAAATATTACTCGGAGAGCTTTTGGTTATTTGCGGTCTTGTTCTACGTGTTGAGAGCTACAAAAATTCTTTTGGACTTTTTGTTGTGTCGGCAATATTTACCGAGATATGAGCATTTTAAAATTTTCGGGAATGCTAACTTTTTTGGATCCAAAGTTAGGTCCCATTAGGGTCCACACATGTGAAGAGGACCCGCGAAAGTATGGAGATTCTAAGAACCAAAAATGCCCTCCATTTTGCTCTATCTGGCTTAGTTTCCGAGATAGCGCCATTTTAAGTTTTCTGAAAATAAAAAAAATTTACCATTTATTTTTGCTAATGTTAGCAAAAAATCTTGTAAAAATGTTGTCAACTCAATTTCAAATTTAGCAAAAGAAATTAGTTCAAAGTTTGTTTAAAATTGCTAATGTGCTAAATGAAGTTTACAAGAATTTTTTGCTAACATGCTAATCTCAACTAAAAATTTGCTAAAAGTTAGCTAACTAGCATTAGCAAAAAAAAATTAGTAAATCTACTAACGTATTTTTTTGAGTGTAGGGGATGATTGTAATTGTTCCTTGTGCAACCTTAGAGAGAAGGAAACTCTAAATTTTTTTGGCCGGTGTCCAGTTTTAAAGGAAATAAGATTACGGTACTTCTGTAAAACATTTTTAATAGAAGAACAAATGAAATATATTTTAAATGGTGATAAAGTTGCTCACTGGTCTAACCTTTATAACTATGTAAGCTTTGAAATATAGGAAAATGGTAACAGCAGAATTCAATTTTTGAAAAAATAAAAATCACTATCTTCCAGCTGAAGGTTTTATAAAAAAACCAGGCAGTAAATCTCTTTATGTTTATTATTTAATAATTTTCACAATTAAGATTAACTATTGTAATGTTTTTAAAAATAACAAATAAAGGAAATATCCATCTATCAGATTCGAAATTTCCTTGCAGCCTCCAAGGACATTTTCCAAATGGCGTATAGATTTTTGGTGGTTTTACCAAATGAAGTGCATTATATCAACATAAACAGGTCACAATTTAACTTTTTTTGTGCTTCAGTAATCGTAGTATATTTACAACAGTTTTTTTTTACCAGAAATAAATTAGTCTGTTTTTTAATAATAGGTGGATTTTTTTGCTAACATGTATAAATTATCCTATACAAATTTGACATAAATTTGCCGTATGTAGTTAAAAAACGTCAAATTTGTATGGGATAATTTATACACGTTAGCAAAAAAAATCTAGCTAATATTGTAGTAATTCACGATCAAAACTATTATAATTTTTATATTATCAAAATATTAATTAATTATTTTTTCATTGAATAGTGTACAGTATGATAATTGCCCAAACCGATGGACGTTTCATCCAGCTTCTCTTGTTAAAGTAATTTCATTTCGAGTTGGTGATTTGGTTACTATAATCAATGATGCATCAAAGGTACAACAACTACAAAAAGGTCACGGTGAATGGATTGAGTTAATGAGATATGTATGTTAACCTTGATTTTACTTAAGGGTTTGGTATTCAATTGGTGAAGTAAGGCAAGTAGCAGTTGCAATCAGTTATTTTTTTTTTCATCTATGGAAATGAATGTCAATTATTACTGAACGAAATAACATCCCCGTAAATCAGGAACGTGGTCACATAAAACGATATTTATCGTCGATTTTTAGAGTGTTGTAGTAAACTAAACACAATGTTTGTGAATTATTTTTTTTATTATTGTTTTAAAAATTATTTTTCTAGAAAAAAAAACTAAAATATTTTTCATACACGAATTATGGATTTCAAGCGAAAAAATACAACCCTGAAAGTATTGAGTAGTTACTTTTATGTATTGAGTACTCGAAAAAAATAGGCAGTATTGAGTACTCCCCCATCTACCCCCATCTTATATTTGTTTTTTACAAAACGCGAATATCATTTCATGTCAAACGGAACACCTAACAATTTTTATTTGTCTTCAATTTAGGGTAGCCAGATATAGAATTGGCAAAAAAAGTACGTTGAGGAAAAAAAAAATACAAATAAGAAAAAAAAGTACATTGTTTTTTCACACCTCGGCAGAACTAACTTTAACCTTAAGTTGCGAACACTGTAAATGCCTTTCTTGATTATAAATCTGGGGTGCCCCACTACTATATTTCGACGAAAATCAAAATCTTCGCCAGATCCGTTTTTAAAAAATCGCGGTCAAACGTCAAAAAATTGGCATATTACAAAAATAAATGTTGGACAACAAAACCGATAAAATTTAAAGAAATTAAGTAAATAAAGAAGTTTTAATTAATTTAATTCGTTATTTTTTCCCCGAAAAAAATATGAATTTGCAGTTTTATTGCATTTTTCCCGAGGAATAATTTTTGTTTTCAGTATTTTTTTTCATATCTCTCATCGTTTTCGAGATAAGCTTAAAATGTCAATTGTTTGGCTTTTGACAGCGATTTTTTCAAAAACGGTTCTGGCGAAGATTTTGATTTTTGCCGCTGCTTTTAATTCATTAAATACCAATTTATTGAACAAAGAATATAAAAAGGGTGTAAACAATATTTACAACAAAGTACTTCACAACTTTAGACATTTTTAACGTTTTATTTTTCTTCAATAGTTTTTTAATAAAAACGTTAAGCACAGAAAAAAGTACAAAAAGAAGTATAAAAGCCTTAAAAAAGTACTTTAGCGTACTTTTTTAGGTGTTATGCAGAAAAAAGTACATTGAGTAAAAACAAGTACGCGTACTGCTGAAAAAAGTACGTCGGGCAGTCCTACTTCAATATTTTCTATTTTTTTAACTTTTTTATTTTATTTTTTTTTTTAACATTTTTATTTTTATGTTTTAGATCTCCAGTTAAGAATTTAAAAAAATACAGTTTGTTTTTGCACTAATTTTGAATATACCATAAAAGTTTCAAGGTGTTAAGATATTTGAATCTATTTTTAAAATAATTTTTGTAAACTTCTCAGTAAATTTTTCAAAGAAAATTAATTTAAAATTTTTAATTTTAAACACACCAACAACTTATATTCATTAAGTTCTTGACATTTTTTATGTAAGGGTGTTATTTAAATTTATACGATAAAAATAGTATAATTGAAACAAATATTTTTCATTGTTTGGCTTAAAGTGTCAGCATGAAAAATATCTGTGAAATTATTGTTTAAATTGTATATATTTCATAATTTTGAACTGCTGATTAGTGTCTAAAACATATTTGGGAGTATTGCATTAACCAGCATAATTAAATGAAATTCTTTCTTGTTTTTATTTTTTAAAACATATCGCTCATTTACTTGTATAGTGTCATAAATCAAAATATGTCGTTTTTGGGTAAACAATACAGAATTATTTGTTATATCCTGCTTTATATTGTGTCAAAAATTCGTATTAATATCTTTTAAACTCACCGTTTGAAAAGAGAACACGCCATTATAACATTTTCTACTCACTGGCCTTTTGCAACGTAAACCAAGTTTCAATTGTAAACTTTCAACAGGTTTTCTGTGAAATCAAACATTTTGAGTTATGACACTATACAAGTAAATGAGCGATATCTATTTACTAGCTGTTTTACACCCGGCGTTGCCCGGGTTGAAAAAAATATTATGTAATGAATGAGTTTTTATTAGTCAGTTTATATACTGCTTCATGGCTTTTCACTGGTGAAGATAAACCTATTCCTCAGGTTTGGTCGATTTTTTTTCGACTTCGCTTAGCGTCGGGAACATTGTGCGTTCGTGTTCTTCCGTCATTGGAATAAACCTTCTTGGTTTGTTCCAATGACGGAACTTTCACAATAGTTCAAGTGGGTGTGGCATTTAACGCATTAAGTTCAGTTTTGGTCTCATGTGACCTATAGTTCCCCTATTGGTTAGCACGTGAAGAAAATTACAATTAAATTTGTTCAGCAGGGTTTCCACGTTTGCGGAACTGGCAGACAAAACTCTCACTAAAGTACAAAGGGACGTGCCATTATATGCCTTTATAGCACTGTCAGGTTCTAATATGGCAGTAGTTTTTAAAGGGATTGGTTAAGCCGTTTTTGCATGATAAGCTAGAAATAATGTTCTCTATATTACCGATACCGAAACGTCAATACCGGTAAGTACCGGTATTATCGAAAAAATGCTAAATAAATAAAAAAAACGTATAAAAACTTTAAAAAAATTTGTAAAAACAAGTAGTAAAGTTAAATTAGACTTGGACGAATCCATCAATACCCTCCACAATGGCCTTCTAAATTGATAGCTAATTTTCTAACGTGAGTCAAATTAACAATTTTGATTAGAAATATTTTATTTTGAGTAAAAAACTTTTTTTAGTCATTTTTGAAAAAAAAAATTGGCAACATTTTTTTTTTTTTAGTGTAAATTTATTTTCGAGTGTAAGTTTTTTTTGTTTTTATACAAAAATTTTTGTTAGTCACAAGAATACTTTGTAATAGTACATTCAGACCTCGAAACCCCGTTAAAAATACGTATTTTCATTTTGAAAACTTTACCGTTCACACTTGAAATTTTTGACACTTATTACGTTTTCAGTATTCACCGAAAAAAATTTGCGATCAAACCGGCATTAAACTCACACAATTAATTAAATAACGCGTTTATTTACAATATTTTATATATTTTTTTTTGATTTCAGCTATTTTTTATGAAAATATTTAAATATTTTAAATTTTTTATTTTTGGCACTTTCTTTAATTTATTTTCTTTTATGAAATTTAAAAGGTTTCGATCGTACATTCGTCGAAACCTCATAACAAAAAGGTTTAAATTTGTAGGGGAAAATACGTATTTTCAAATGAGGTTTGGCACGAAACCTCGTTATACGGGGTTTCGATGGCAATGTGAATGCACTATAAAATATTTTCCTGACTCATCAATTTTTTTAAAGCTGGTTTAACGGTTTTTTCAACAAGTGAATTTAAGGTGAACCCAATCTGAAATCACGGTTTTCTTAATAACTTTTGAACCACTGTACCGATTCAATACGAACCAGGCCAGGGGAACGGAAAATATATATGCCAAGCTTCAGCATCCTCAGGAATGCCTTTCGAAAGTTAGCGTGTTTTTTTTATCTCGAAAATTCACTAAAAACCGTTGCCGAAATTCAGTCTTTTGCTCATAATTTTTGAAGCACTGGACCGCTTTTGCTGGACATTTTCTTATGTCTTTAGTACATAAATATTAGGCCGTATAGATTTTTACCTTTCTTTTTTGTTTGAGCTGAAAAGGGTCCAATAAGTTTCTATTGGGTGTCAAAATGTTTCCATAAAATATATTTCCCTCCCGCATCGCGGTTAAAGTAAGAACCCCAACAAATTACATATTTTATCTTATTTCTAGGCAACCAAGATTTTTTGTTGGTGTTACCTATTTTGAAAAATAGGTATTCCCTGTCTAGACAAGATCACATTCAAAAATATTGCAAACGATTTCTACGAGTTAAGCCGCTTCAAAAAATTATGCTATGGTGGAAAACCTCTTGCTAGTATTCCAAATGCCTTCCCCGAAGTCCTGTAAATATCAAAAAAATCCTTGGACACCCACATCACGGATTAAACAAAAATCCCCAAAAAACTATACTATACGAAAGGGGTTCAGAAAGTTTCTATTGGGAGTCAAAATGACTCCATAAAAATTTCGTGAAAATCAATAATTTTCTTCTGCTTCCGCATCGCGGTTTAAGTATGACTTTTTTTGGAAATTTTTACTTAGTTTACTATGTTGCCCAAAGATTTTTTTGATTTTTTCCGGCTAGATTTAGCTCCTTTTGAACTCGTTTAGCCGGAGAAAAGGACATTTGGCTCTTAGCCGTTTTTTTAGCCATTTTCGAAAATATTTCAGCAGTTTTTTAGCCATTTTTGAGTTTTGAGTTTTCGGTTAAAAAGCAATTTTTAGTGGGTTTTTTATACTAAAATAAAGAATTTGTTGGTTTTTATGTTTGTACAGATCGATCACAGACTCTAATACTATTTTTTATAAAGGTTTAAGTTGAAAAATATAAGAGAAAGTTAATTTTTAAAAATTACAGACCTTTCTGGTATTCCCATACAGGTTTTAAAAACTTTAGTTATGTGTTATCATCAGCAGGATTTAAATGTTGGTTTGTTTGTTTTTCATATTTTTTAATTTTTATTAACACCACTCTGGAATAAAACCACAGATAATTTTGTCCTATTCATACCATAAACAGCATACAAAATTTTAGACGATCTAGTGATGCCCGTTTCTCTGTCTTTTAAAAATACGCTAACGTTAAAAACTCAACTTGAAGGCTGATCGCCGAATCTTGGCATATATATTTTTGGAATTCTTCTGGTCAGGTTTCAGCGAAAACGGTCCCAAGGGCAAAAAGTTTAACCTCGAATTCACGTGTTGAAAAATTTATTTTAAGCTAAAATAACTAAAAATTTTTTTTATTAAAATTAATTTTTTGTAGTCACAATTTTTATATACACATATTTTCATAAAAATTTTTTATATAAAAAAATTAAATCATTAAAAAAGTATTTTGAACTCTCTTCATTTTATCTTAAATATGTTAAAACAGTAACAAAAGATCTCCTTATTTTAATTTTTGTATAAAAAACGTTACAAAACATGATTTTACAATAGTTTTTCTTAAAAAAGTAAAATATATATTTTAGCCTTTTTTTAGCCGTTTTTTAGCCGTTTTTTCGAATGAATTTAGCAGTTTTTGATTACTAAGTTCTGGCAACACTGCTTTGGGGAGGCATTTGGAGTACGATTTTTTATTTACAAAAACCAAAAAAATTACAAACTTTCTATTAATTTATTTTTATTTTTAAAAACATGGTTTTTAAGAAAACCCGTTTCAATACCGGTACGTACCGATACCGAAGGAAAAGGTTTTTGGATACCGGTATCCGATACCAAAACTTAGTTTCGGTATTGGTATTGGTACCGGTATTCAATTTAAAGGGTTTTGAAACGGATAACGGTATTGAAAAGGTATCGATTGCCAACATTGATTTTAATGTATTAAAAAGGGGCGTGTGAATTCACGCCTTTGTCTGGTCGTATCTATAGGCAGTGTTGGCATAAGAGAATTTTGAAAAAATGCTAAATGGCAGAAAAAAAAGTGCTAAAATGCTCTACAGACCAAAAAAAAAGTGCTAGATTTTTTTTTTTCTTTTATTAAATTAAGAAATGATGATTTTTAACAATAACTCTAGTTTAACACAAAAATGCGCACTAACTTCGTCTACATATTTTTTTTTTACCGCTAAACTTAAAAATTTTATCGAACAAAATTTTCACGGATACATATTTCTAATAATTTTTTTTAGCGTTTTTTTGAGTTATTTTCACTGTTTTCCCTATATCTTGAGTAATGTACCTCCGATCTACTCGCGATAAAAACCAAATTAAAATTAATCAAATTTGCAACAAAATTTACATACGTTACTTTCCCATCCTTCATCAGTTTACGCGCGATAGACAAATATATTGTAAAAATTATTTTTTTTAACAAAAAATCATTTTTAGTTTTTTTTTTAAGGAATGGTTGCAAATAAAAAAGTTTTTTTATTTACTTTAACAGCCTGAACCTATTCAAATATAACAAAATGGGTTTCATAAAAATCTATGGGCAATCACCAAAGTTATAATGAATTTTTTGAAACTACACATAAAAATTTCCTTAATTTTTTTTTTTATTTAAAATACAAGAATAAAAACTTGGTTAAGTACCATAGTGTTTTTTGTGTTTATTTTCATATAAAGTCATAACTTCGGTGATAACCCATAGATTTTCATCAAACCGATTTTGTTATCTTAGTTAAGGATCAGGCTTAAAAAAACCATAACATTTTTTTTTGTTACGGTTTCAAACAAATTCATATTTTTTTACTCAAATAATGCATTTTTGTCATATGTATGCCAATTCCACGTTATCTAATGTGTTGATTGAAAAAACAATGTTTATACGATTTGTTGCAAGTATGATTCTCTTAACAATGGTTTCAATTGCGAGAAGTTTGGATGTATACAACGCAAGATATAAGGAAAATAGATAGAAAAACTATATATTTTTTAAATAACTGAATCCGTGAAAACATTTTTTTTATATTATCTAAATTTTTGAATTTCAATTTATACTTTCTTAATTTCTTGGGATTCCTGATTTTATATTGGGCGCCATGAAATAAGTCCCAAGAAAAAAAATTAAATAAATTCCATACGATTTGGGAGTTATTTCATTATACAGGTGCAAAGAAAGAGCCGCACAGTGGGCCAAAGTACCATTTTGGTGTTTAAAAAATTATATCTCCTAAACTATTTGTCTGATCAATAAAAGTACAATTGAGAAGACATAGTTGATGATGTAGGCTTTCAGAAAATTGTAAAAAAAATCAATAACTTCTTTATTTCTGCGTGTAAATAGTTTAAATTTAATATTCGAATTAAGAATAACATATTTGATACCTTGCCCAAATGTTGGACCTACAAATACAGTGGTTGGCCAAATAATCATGGACGTCCCAAATGTATCAAACATGTCTGCATATAAACAGCAATAATTTAATATCCGAATTAAGAATAATATATCTGATCTCTTTTCAAAACGTTGGACATACAAATATAGTGGTTGGCCAACTAAGCATGGACGTGTCAAATGTATCAAACTAATTAAGGTGGGGGTTGGAACTAAAAGAAATAGCCTTAGTGTTAGCAATTTTTTTAAAAAATAGATACGCAGTACTTTTTAATTCTGTTTTTTTATTTGAAATATTAACAATCGTAATATTTTTAAAAGTTTAAAAGACAAAGAATTGACAGGGCTTCCAGTTAATTGTGGGATGCTTTTTTTAAAGGACAAAATGGCCGCAGTTGTACAGGAAAAACTACTGAACTGATTTTGATGACATTTTTTTTTTTGACTTGTAGATTATTTAATTTTCTAATACTTATCGTGATCATTTTTTAAAATTTGACCTAATTAATATTTGAATGAAAGAAGAAATTCATCAAAATCGGTTTAGTAGTTTTTGCTGTAAAAATGCCGCCAATTTTCCCCTTTAAAAAAAACAACACACGATTGACTGGCAACCCTGAAAATTCTAGTTGACAAAATTTGTGTTATGAAATTTTTAAAAACACTAAAATGTTCTATCTTTGAAATGAAAAAAAAACAGAATTAAATAATATTACGTATTTATTTTTTTAGCTGTTTAAACCACATTTTTTTTTATTTCGTCTTTTTTTAAGTTTTTTTTTAACGCAAATCTATGGGTTTTAAGTTAGTATCTCTTCACATTCCCTATTTTGGTGGAGTTTGTAGGTTTAAAAAAATCCACCATTTGTAAAAAATGAGTCCACTAAAACGCTCTGGTTTAAAGTACTTCATTCCTCATCATTGCGTAATGAAGCCTGACAGCACCACAAAAAAACTCCGAGTAGTGTTCGACGCTTCAGCAAAAACATCGACTGGGCATTCTCTTAATGACTTAATGTTCAATAGTCCAACTGTTCAAAGTGAGCTGTTTTCAATATTGCTCCGTTTTCGGCTTCCAAGGTTTGTTTTTACGACGGATATCGAAAAAATGTATAGGCAGATATTAGATCACCCAGAAAATCATCAATATCAATTAGTACTATGGAGAGAAAGTCCATCAGAACCCATCACATACAAAAAGTTGAATACAGTTACCTACGGAACACGTGCAGCACCCTACTTGGCCACAAGATGTTTACGAAGAATTGCCGAAGAAAACAATGTCAATTATTCATATCCTCAGATGTTAAGAGATAACTTCTACGTGGATGATGGTCTGGGAGGATCAGACAGTCTCAACACTGCAATTAATATGCAAAATGAACTTATGACGATTCTAAAACGTCATGGTTTCAATTTAAGAAAATGGTGTGCAAATCACCCACAGCTTTTAAAAAATATCCCACTCGGTGACCAGGAGGTAGATTTGGATTTCAATAGCGACAACGCCAACACAATAAAAACGCTTGGATTGATGTGGCTGCCGAAGACTGATCATTTTTGCGTCAAAGTAAAATTGAATCAACTTCAAATAATATCAAAACGTACTGCAACTTCAGACCTCGCTAAGCTATTTGATCCTCTTGGGTTTTTAGCACCTGTTGTCGTCAATGCAAAGATGTTCATTCAACAGTTATGGCAAATTAAGTTAGACTGGGATGAACCATTGCCTGAAGATTTTCGTGCAACCTGGATAAAATTCAGAAAAGATTTAGACAGTTTAAATAATCTCCCAAAGAAACGCAATTACACATATTTGCAGATGCGTCTGAAAAAGCTTTTGGGGCGGTTGCTTACATCCGAGCAATTCTAAAGGATGGACGAGTTGTTGTGCAACTACTTTGTGCAAAGACAAGGGTTGCTCCATAAAAACAACAAACTTTACCGCGCCTCGAGTTATGTGCAGTCATAGCGGCACAACTTGCTCACAGGATCACAACAGATCTCAAGGTTAAAAATCAGCCTATGTTCTTATGGACTGATTCAGAAATAGTGCTATCTTGGATAATGCACAATCCTCCTTATACCATACATTCGTAGCTAATCGTAGCCAGAATTCAATCATTAACGTTGCCTAGTCAATGGCGTCATGTCGGATCAAAGGACAATCCGGCTGATATACTGTCCAGAGGTTTACCAGCATTAAAACTCCGAAAGAAATTTATGGTTCTATGGACCACTTTTTCTACATGGACGAGAAGAAATGTGGCCACCTAAATTTGCACAAAAACTCGAAATTCCTAGTGACATTGAGAAAAAGAAGACAACTTTAATTTCAGCAGTTACCGTGTCCAATGATGACTTTATCTACAGAATTCCACATAAAAATTCGTTCAAAAGGTTGCAAAAAATATTGGTGTATGTTCTTCGATTTGTCAAAAATTCAAGGATAAAAAACATCAGCGTCCGACATTTAAATCATTAACTCCGGCGGAATTGGATGATTCTCTTTATCCCTATTAATATTATAAATCTGAGTATTGGTTTGTCTGTCTGTCTGTTCCGCAATCATGGGAGAACGGCTAAACCGATTTTAATGAAATTTTCACCACATATAGTACTAACCGAGTCGGGAACCATAGCGACCACGATCGGACAATTGGGCGTAAAATGCCACGCCCCTATTTATTTTATGGAACTTTATTTTGCCTTTTCCGTAATAACGCATAAACGGCTAAACCAATTTTAATGAAATTTTTACCATATATAGTACTGACCGAAGCTGAAACTATGGCCCCAATAGAGGGAGATCGAAAAAAGGGGAGTAAAATGACACGCCCCTTTGTATTACATTGAAAGTTATTTCTGCCTTTTACGCAATCACGCTTAAACGGCTAAACCGATTTTCATAAAATTTTCACCACAGATAGTATTAACCGAGGCGAAAACTATGAGCCACCAAAGAGGGCTATTAAAATTTATTTCTGCCCGTTTCGTATTCACGCATAAACGGCTGAACCAATTTTAATGAAATTTTTACCACAGATAGTACTGACCGGCGGAATTTATGAACCACAATAGATCGCGTTTGGACAAAGGGGCGGAAAATGCCACGCCCCTTTTTATTTTATAGAACATTATTTCTGCCTTTTCCGAAATCACGCTTAAACTGCTGAACCGTTTTTATGAAATTTTCACAACAGATGGTAATAATCTAGGCAAAAACTATGAGCCACAATAGATCGAGTTTGGACAAAGGGGCATATATTGATACTTCCCTTTGTACCATACTGAAAGTTTTTTCTTCAGTATAGTACCTCTTTAGAAAAACCAAAATAAACATTTACAAATTTTAAAAACTGAGGAAAATGTTTAAAATTTTGAAAATGTCACCTTAAAAAATGCTCAGGTCCTTTTTTTATTGCAAAAGATCCAGATTCTAAAATATTTTTCCAATTGAAATATGTCAGATTTCAGACATCTTTATTCAAAAAATGTTAACTGATTTTGAAATTTTTCTGAGTCATTTGCTTAAATAGAAATTTTGTGATTCTGACACATTATCCAAAAAGAAAAATTTTAATGTTCTGAGGCATTTTGCTACAGAAAAGCTTTTAGAATTTTTAAAATTCTTGCTATATACAAATTTTTAGATTTTGATACACTTTTTTATAGAAAATTCATAGATACTTTTGCAATTTTCCCACCAAAAAATTTATGTTTTTAGAAAAATTATTCGTGTAGATTTTTTTCCCATATTTGGTGTTTTTCTATGTAGAAAATTGTTTAGGTTTCTAAATTTTATTTCTATTCTTTTTTTTCTACAGAAAAAGGTTTTAAAACACTATTCTTTAGAAAGTGCCTGAGATTAGACAAATGGAAGACTTTAATGCTTTTTAAAATTTTTTGCGTCAATTTCCTAGATTCTGGACATTTTTCTATAGAAAAAGTGTAAGATTCTCAAACATTTTCTAAAACATATTTCCAATCGAAAATTCTGAGAATCGAAGAAATGTTTTCTAAAAAAAGTCTAAGATTCTGAGACATTTTTCCTATATAAAAAGTCTCAGATTCTGAGTCTCAGACATTTTCCTACAGAAAAAGTCTTAGATTCTGAAACATTTTTCAAATAGAAAAAATTTCACAATCTAAGAAATTTTCTCAGATTCCGGGATACTTTTCCCTAAAGTCTTAGAGTCTAAGGCATTTTTTCTATAAAAAAAGTCTCACACTCTAAATTTTTTTTTCTAAATAGCAACTGAGAATTTCTGAGACATTTATCCTGAAATTTTCTTTCTAGGATTCTAAAAATTTGTTCCTACAGAAAAGGTCCAGCTTTTGCTATTAAAATTCTTAGATTCTGAGACATCTTTTAAAGAGAAATAATCACAGATTCTGAGACATTATCTCAGACTCTGAGACGTTTTTCTTTAAATAAAAAGTCTTGCATTCTGAGACATTTTTTAAATAGAAAAAATCAGAGATTCCAAAATATTTATCCTATAAAAGAATTCGCATATTCTGTGTATTTTTTTATAGAAAAAGTCGCATATTTATTCTAATATTTTTTTATCGAAAAATTCTCAAATTTTCCCTGAAGAAAATTTTACTATTTTTTTAAAACAAAAAATTTATTGATTCTTAGACTTTTTTCCTATAAAAAATTCAATGATTAAAAATCATTTTTCCCATAGAAAAATTTTGAGATTCTTGGACATTTTTCATAGAGAAAAATTCTCACATAATTTCCATTTCCTTTTTACCCATCTTCTCAGATTTTTTCCAAAGAAGAATTATTAGATTTTTTCTAATAAAAAATTCTCATATTTTTCTTATAGTAAATTCTCAGATTTATCATATAGAAAAATTGTTAGATTTTTCTATAAAAATTTTTAGATTATTCCAGTAGGAAAATTCTCAGATTTTTTCAAAAAAATTTTTTGTTTATAAAATTCCAAAATTTTTTGTCGAGAAAAACTCTCATAGTTTTTTAAAGAAAAGTTTTAATATTCTGAGACTCTTTGTATATAGAAAAATTTTGACATTCTGAGACATTTTTTCTATAGAAAAATTTTAAGATTCTGAGACATTTATCATAGAAGAATTTCTATAAAAAATTCTCCTACAGAAAAATTCTCCTACAGAAAAATTCTCCTACAGAAAAATTCTCCTACAGAAAAATTCTCAGATGTTTTGTATAGAAAATTCTAAGGTTTTTCCTACAGAAAAATTTGCAAATTATTCATATAGATTTTTTAAATTTTTCCTAGAAAAATTAAAAAATTTTTTCATAAACAAGTACGATACAAAAGGAACCCAAAAAAAAATGCCCAAAAGTCCAATATTTTGTCGTGCTAATATTTAAGCTAAATGGTAACTGTTTTAAACCCCGACGCCAAGCGAAATCGAAAAAAAAATCGCTCAACCCATAAACCCAGTGAAAAGTCAAAAAAGTTAAGCAGTATGCTAATAAAAAACTCATTTATTATATAATTTTTTTTTTTCAACCCGGGCAACGCCGGGTGCAAAACAGCTAGTATTATTATAAAAACTATTCAGACTTCCGACTTCTCAGCGGAATTCAACCAACTTCGAAAAAACAAAGAAGTTGACAAGAAATGCTCTATCATCAGTTTGTCCCCATTCTTAGATGAAACAAACATCATACGAGCTGGAGGTCTCAGCATTATCTTACGATGCAAAACATCCAATGCTTTTTCCATATAATAATCCCCTCATAAAACTTTTATTTACTATGGTCCACGAGGAAAACAAACATTGTGGACCACAAGCACTGTTAAACGTAATCAGTCAACGATTTTGGCCAATAAAGGGAAAAATAACAGCACGATCAACCGTTCAAAACTGTGTCAGATGTGCCAAAGCGCGACCACAACTATGTCAACAAATAATGGACAATCTTCCAAAAACTAGAGTTACTCCAGCAAGGCCCTTCATCAACTCCGGGGTAGATTATTGCGGACCGTTTTGGATTCACTATCATGTCAGAGGCAAACGGCCAACAAAAGCATATATAGCTGTGTTTTGTTGTTTCGTTACAAAGGCTGTTCGTCTTTGGTGACCGATTTATCAACAGATGCCTTCATCGGAGCTTTAAAAAGATTTATCGGCCGTCGAGGACGTTGTCAAAACATATATTCTGATAACGCCACACAGTGAGACAGCCCTATAGTAACCGCGGCAAAAAATGGGTTTTGGCGTGTCGTCCAATTTGGATGACACAGTATATTAACAGATATATGAGTAACAATTCCCTGAAATTTCAGTCTCATAACTTCATTACTTTTTGGTCTAGAGTAAGTCAAAGTTGAGGTATGCCAAAGCGCTTGAAATATGTTAGTTCAATATGTAACATTCAAAAGCATATTAATAAAAAAATACATAATAAATATAACTTTAAAGTATTTTTTTTAATTAATTTAGTTGTTGTAGAATGAGTAGATGAAAAAATAAATTAAAAAAAAATTTCTTAACAACAGAATTGTGGTGTAAAAATTGAACATTTTGCATTTTCAATGGACTAGGAAATATAGAGCAGCCCCTCGCCCTAGGTGCAGACTTATATCAAATGAAAGATTGAAGTCTCAGCTTTCATTTAAAGTAAAGGACATATAGCAAAAGTTTGCAAAAGTACTTTAAACATACAAAAAAATACAAAAAATATGCAACGCGAACATTCTGTCGCTATACGTATGTTATCATGCAATAGCATGTTATTTTTTTTAGTTGTTTACACATATTAACTTATTGTTTATTATTATTTTATTAACATTATTCATTTGATTGATAATTTTTTTGAAGGTCATTGACTTTGGGCTAGATAGTTGCATAATTTTTAATTTAAATTGATAGTGCAAGTTGTTGTTCTTATCTAAGTTGTGTTATGATCACTTTCTAATGTGGTTAGTTTAATTGTTATATGTATATTGAATTTAGTTGTTGCATTATTTATTGGGTTAAGTAATAATGAGTGTTCTTGTAATGATCTCTTTTGATAAGAGATTAGCATTTCTCTAATATATTGAAAAAATTAGAATACCATGACGACATTAAAAAATTATTGATAGAATGAAAAAAAAATTGTTCTTTTTTATTGCATTTCCATGGGAGGTGGGCGTAATAGTGGGCGTGTTATTGTTATTTTTGCATGAGACATTTTAAATGATATAAATTACAGTAATATTAAATTTGAAGGTTGTACCTAAAATATTTTAGAAAATATGGCACTTTTTATGTTGAGGTTGTATGGGTGGTGGGGGTAAAAGTGGGCCAAAGTTCAAAATTTTTTCCGATAATGTTTGTAACAATATAACATTCAAGTATTCCAAAATTGAAAGTTATACCTAAAGTATTACGGACAATACGGCATTTTACAAATTTCGATTGTATGGGAGGTGGGCGTAAAAGTGGGCGTATTTTCATTTTTTTTTTCAGAAAACTGGAATTGTCTCAAAAATAACCTGTGCAAAATTTCAGAGCTCTACAATGACTCCTTGTATTTAATGCCGGCGTTGTTTCACTGTGCGCCACCAACTTCGTCGGAGCAAAAAATCACTTATCTGAACTATGTGGTAGCATTTACTCCAGCACAGCGCAATAATCAATCATCTCCACCTCCAGCTCAAAGGGAATACATTTCCATTTTATTCCACCGAGAGCTCCACATTTTGGAGGTTTGTGGGAATCAGCTGTAAAATCTGTAAAACACTTGTTACTTCGGAGTGTTTTCAAATTAACACAAGAAGAAATGGAAATAATCGTGGTGGAAATCGAGGCAATACTTAATTCTCGTTCACTAACACACATATCAAACGACCAAAATAATTTTGAGGCATTAACTCCTGGTCACTTCCTTATTGGCGAACCACTTACGTCACAAGTAGATAGCAAAGCACAACCAATATAGGCTTCAGGGCTAGCTCATTGGAAGCTTGTATCCCATCTTAAACAAGAATTCTGGAAACGATGGTCTACCGAATACTTAAATCAACTTCAGCAACGTGTGGAATGGAACAAACAGACTGCTAACCTTAAGATTGGAGACATGGTGATCATCAACTTACCTATCATGTCATGGCCATTGGTAAGAGTTGTTCAAATTCACCCGGGTGATGATGGAGTTGTAAGAGTTGTGGAAGTCAAAACCGCTAAGGGACTCTTAAACGTCCAATACATCGACTAGCTCTTCTACCCATCGATCAAGAATCAGAAACAAGTATAGATAATGACTCTGAAGAACACACTGAAGACAATAAACAAGGTACCAGCCTCATCAATTCCGATGCAAATGAAGAACCCAAGGCTAAAAGGAAGAAAACGTTATCAAGTCATATTTGTCTAACACTACTCGCAATTCTGTTTCTATTACCAATAATAGCTGGAGCCCCAGTCGAAAATAAAAAAATTGGTACAAAAGTTGGTATTCATTTCGAACAAGTAGGCACAGCATCCATATCAACCACTGAGTGGAATCTATTGGTGTACTACGATTTAGGATCTTACTGGTCAGAAACCTCAATTCTTGTCAATAGGACGAAAACGTTACAAAACCTTTGTAGTATGATTACCTTTAATTCATCATGCCTCAGCATTATCGAACATTTTGAACACATGCAAGGTGAATTACAGTTGGAAAATCGACTACTACGAAGTAAAAGGTGAGCACTAGATATAGTCGGGAATGTTGCTCACTCTTTATTTGGTATATTGGACTCCAAATATGCCAACCAGATGTCCACTACATTACTAGAAGTCAAGGAAAATGAGTCATATTTATTAAAGTTACTCAAGAATCAAACATCAAATGTTGATTCAACAATTAACATTATGCGGCAGAGTCAAATTGCAGCTAATGCAAGGTTTGCAAAACTGGAGCAAGACATCAATGGTTTCTTAGAAGAAATGCAGGACGTCAACCATGTACTACTCCAAATTCATCTCACTCAGTTATTTAATTCTGCCGTCTTGCAATTAACTTTAGTTGCAAATAATTTGGAAAAAATACAGTCATCAATCCTTGACACTCTCACGGACACACACCATGGAAAAATCAGTCCGTTACTGCTTACCCCGGAACAATTGAAAAATGAGGTTAATCGGATTAAACTTCACACATCTGTTGATCTTCCTACATCGGATCTGCTGGAACTATTCAAGCTTATGAAGGTTAAGGGTGGACTCACACAGCAACACGCAGTTTTTAGAATAAGTATACCATTAGTCGAACGCGGCCAATTCAACATTTTCCATTTAACACCAGTTCCAAACTTGATCAACAACACTATGTTAACCATTAAACCATGCACTTCCTTTTTGGGCACAATGGAATCTCACAAACTATATATAATTCTTACAGAATCAGAATTAAACTCCTGCTATTCAAACAAACTCGATACAATTATGGGTCCGAGGTACACACAAAAAAAAATCGAGGCAATATTACCTAAATTTATAGTATAACTTTATCTAAGTGCCAAGATAACATAGAGCCTACAAAGTTTTTAGACAATATTACTAAAAAGCCAAGGTGATTTTTAAAAAATGATATGTTCGAAAAATTATCTATGCTTTTAGGAAATATTCCTAGGAAACTTTGTAAACTTTTCAAAGTTTAGCAGAGTAAAAATTTATATATAAATTTTGGTAATTTATCTAAATTATTTTGTTAATACGCTAGGTATAAATAATTACACACTTTACTAAATTAAATAAATTAAAAAATTATTTGATTTTATTATGTTTTTATAAATAAATTTAATCATGAATTACAATTATTGTTGTTATAGAAAGATTTTGAGAAATATTTTTCAAAAAATAAATTCTCAGATTCTGAGACATTTTTTCTATAGAAAAATTCTCAGATTCAAAGACAGTTTTTTATAGAAAAATTTTCAGATTCTGAGATACTTCTTCTACATAAAAAAATTTTAAGATTCTGAGACATTTTTTCTATAGAAAAATTCTCAGATTCTGAGACATTTTTTCTATAGAAAAATTCTCAGATTCTGAGACTTTTTTCTATAAAAAAAATTCTCAGACTCTGAGACTTTTTTCTATAGAAAAATTCTCAGATTCTGAGATATTTTTTCTATAGAAAAATTCTCAGATTCTGGGACATTTTTTCTATAGAAAATATGAGATATTTTTTCTATAGAAAAATTCTCAGATTCTGAGATATTTTTTTTATAGAAAAATTCTCAGATTCTGAGATATTTTTTCTATAGAAAAATTCTCAGATTCTGAGATATTTTTTCTATAGAAAAATTCTCAGATTCTGAGATATTTTTTCTATAGAAAAATTCTCAGATTCTGAGATATTTTTTCTATAGAAAAATTCTCAGATTTTGAGATATTTTTTCTATAGAAAAATTCTCAGATTCTGAGATATTTTTTCTATAGAAAAATTCTCAGATTCTGAGAAATTTTTTCTACAGAAAAAATGTCTCAGAATCTGAGAATTTTTCTATAGAAAAAATGTCTCAGAATCTGAGAACTTTTCTATAGAAAAAATGTCTCAAAATCTGAGAATTTTTCTATAAAAATATGTCTCAGAATCTGAGAATTTTTTTTATAGAAAAAATGTCTCAGAATCTGAGAATTTTTCTATAGAAAAAATGTCTCAGAATCTGAGAATTTTTCTATAGAAAAAATGTCTCAGAATCTGAGAATTTTTCTATAGAAAAAATGTCTCAGAATCTGAGAATTTTTCTATAGAAAAAATGTCTCAGAATCTGAGAATTTTGCTATAGAAAAAATGTCTCAGAATCTGAGAATTTTTCTATAGAAAAAATGTCTCAGAATCTGAGAATTTTTCTAAAGAAAAAATGTCTCAGAATCTGAGAATTTTTCTATAGAAAAAATGTCTCAGAATCTGAGAATTTTGCTATAGAAAAAATGTCTCAGAATCTGAGAATTTTTCTATGGAATAAATGTCTCAGAATCTGAGAATTTTTCTATAGAAAATATGTCTCAGAATCTGAGAATTTTTCTATAGAAAATATGTCTCAGAATCTGAGAATTTTTCTATAGAAAAAATATCTCAGAATCTGAGAACTTTTCTATAGAAAAAATGTCTCAGAATTTAAGAATTTTTCTATGGAAAAAATGTCTCAGAATCTGAGAATTTTTCTATGGAAAAAATGTCTCAGAATCTGAGAATTTTTCTATGGAAAAAATGTCTCAGAATCTGAGAAATTTTTCTATAGAAAAAATGTCTCAGAATCTGAGAACTTTTCTATAGAAAAAATGTCTCAGAATCTAAGAATTTTTCTATAGAAAAAATGTCTCAGAATCTAAGAATTTTTCTATAGAAAAAATGTCTCAGAATCTAAAAATTTTTCTACAGAAAAAATGTCCCAGAATCTGAGAATTTTTCTATAGAAAAAATGTCTCAGAATCTGAGAATTTTTCTATAGAAAAAATGTCTCAGAATCTGAGAAATTTTTCTATAGAAAAAATGTCTCAGAATCTGAGAAATTTTTCTATAGAAAAAATGTCTCAGAATATGAGAATTTTTCTATAGAAAAAAATGTCTCAGACTCTGAGAATTTTTCTATAGAAAAAATGTCTTAGAATCTAAGAATTTTTCCATAGAAAAAATTTCTCAGAATCTGAGAATTTTTCTATACAAAAAAAAATGTCTCAGAATCTTAGAATTTTTCTATAGAAAAAATGTCTCAGAATCTGAGAATTTTTCTATAGAAAAAATGTCTCAGAATCTGAGAATTTTTTTATAGAAAAAATGTCTCAGAATCTGAGAATTTTTCTATAGAAAAAATGTTCCAGAATCTGATAATTTTTCTTTAGAAAAATGTCTCAGAATCTGAGAAAATATAGAAAAATTCTCAGATTCTGAGAAATTTTTTCTAAAGAAAAACTCTCAGATTCTGAGACATTTTTTCTATAGAAAAATTCTCATTAGATTAGATTAGATTAGATTAGATTAAAGAGGCCCTATGCACTGCGACCAGAATGATCTTTTGTGCAGCCTGAGAGGGGGTGCCCTAAATATTCAGGCTTTTAATAAAGCCGAGAATCCTATTTGGCAAAGAGTTTCGTATGTCAGTTGGAGATAACAAGTGTCCCCCCAGATGTCGAAGCCTTCTACCAGTCAGTCTTGGGCATGTACAAAGAACATGTTCTGCCGTCTCTTCCTCTATCTCGCAGAATCTGCACGTGTCCGTGTCAGATAGATACCTTTTCCTAAGGTGGTAGCGTAAGTTGCAATGTCCAGTTAGGTAAGACGTTAGAATCCGGAGATCCTTTTTGTCCAAGGATAGTAGCAGCTTTGCTGCCGAACTGGATGGAGTGATGAATCTCTTCGCCTGCCTTTGGCCAGCACAAAAGTTCCAGTGTTCGATGAACTTAGATTCACTCCATATTTTGAGTTTTTCCCTAACGTGTCCCATCGGAAGACCAAAGAATGGTTCCGGACCGATGAATGGTCTACGGGCACCACGGTTTGCCAGACAATCGGCACGTTCGTTCCCCGTATGACCCTCGTGACCCGGAATCCATACCAAGGTTAGGTCGTTATCCCGTCCTAGTCTGTTAAGGGATTCAACACAGTCCATGACAAGTCCGGATGACACATCATAAGCTCTGAGAGCTTTCAGTGCAGCCTGACTGTCAGACATTATATATATGCGTGAGCCTTTTGCCCTTCTACGAAGACATTCGGTCACGCATATGTGAATGGCGTACAGTTCCGCCTGAAATATTGATGGAGATTTGCCCATGGGCAAAGCGCGTTGAAAGTTGGGTCCGAAGATACCTGCGCCTGTATCCTTGTTGGTTTGCTTGGACCCGTCCGTATACCATATCATGGAATCAGGATCAGGGTCCCAGGTCATGTTTGACCATTCGCTCCGTTCAAGGATTTTGATTTCAAAGTACCTGTTGAATACCCGTGTTGGTAATATTCTGTCCTTGACTTTTAGAACAGGGTCATTTATAAAAAGCTCAACGATTTTCATGTGTCCCCGTAAGTCACCTTCCTTCATATTACCAAGTTCTGTCAACCTAAGGGCGCTCTTGCAAGCATTCTCCATTACCGAGATATGTAATGGTGGAATGTTAAGCAAGGCCCCAATGGCGTAGGTTGGACATGTTTTACCAGCACCAGTGATGCCGATGCAAACGAGTCTATAGACTTTGTCCAAAATTGTCCTGGCCGTGCTTTGTTCAACCTTAGGCCACCATACCAGGGCAGCATAGGTAAGCATGGGTTTCACAATGGTGTTAAAGGACCAGAAGATCATATGCGGTTTCAGTCCCCAGGTTTTCCCAAAAAGCCTCTGACAGGCATATGTAGCCCTAGTGGCTTTTGTGGTTAAATTATTTAGATGCTGGTTCCATAGCAAGGATTTGTCTAATGTAATTCCAAGATATTTAACCTCATCTGAAAAACCTATAGTTGTGCCATTTAAAGTTGGCATGGTTAGGTTAAGTTTTCTCTTCCTAGTGAAAGGTACTAATATGGTTTTAGCTGGGTTAATAGATAACCCCTTTGATTGACACCAGTTTTGGGTCATATCAAGAGCCTGTTGCATGCGGTCCGAAATAGTCGGCTCATGCCAGCCGGTGACAGCAATGACAAGATCGTCAGCGTAGCCGAAGGTCTTAAAACCAGAGTCATTAAGTTCTTCCAGCAGCTCATCTATGACCAAGGTCCACAATAAAGGAGATAAGACACCACCCTGTGGGCATCCCCTTGTAGCGTTGATGGTCATAGATGTGCTACCAATATTGAACGTAATAACCCTAGATGTTAACATCTCCAGCGTCCAATTTATTATAAGCCTAGGAATATCCTTTCTTATCATAGCTTTCTCAATAGCAGCATAAGATGTGTTATCGAAAGCTCCCTGTATATCGATAAATGCACACAGAGCAATTTGTTTTGCTTCTATGGCCTTTTCAATCGATGTAACAACATGATGGACTGCTGTTTCAGTAGATTTACCCGGTTGATATGCAAATTGAAACCTATGTATCGGTTTGCTATTCAAGCAGGTTTCTCTGATGAAGCAGTCCAATAGTTTTTCCATAGTTTTAAGGAAGAATGAGCTGAGACTAATTGGTCTGTATGATTTAGCCAGTTGCTCAGATTTCTTCCCTGCCTTAGGTATAAATACCACTTTTACCTCTCTCCAAGGTTCCGGAACGTAACCAAATAAAAGGCTTGATCTAAATAGTCTAACCAGTTGAGGAATTATTAGATCAATTCCCCTCTGGAGCAGACATGGGTAGATCCCGTCCGGACCCGGTGATTTGAAGGAGGAAAACTTACTGATCGCCCATTTAACTCGTTCGCTGCTAAATATATTGTTCGTTAAGCGAATGTTCCTACTAGTTAAAGAAGGAATTCTTGTAGCTGGTGGTAATTCGCAAACGGACATACATCCTGGAAAGTGAGTTTCCAAAAGCAGCTCACAGGTTTCAATAGGCGATTCAGTATAGGACCCATCAGGTCTTTTCAAAGTACTTAGGCCATTTGAATGGTCTTGAGAGAGGGCTTTTTGAAGTCGCACGGCTTCTGGAAGATCATTTATTTTCTCACAGTAGTCGCGCCACGTAGTCCTCTTGGATCGTCTAATCTCCCTGTTGTATTCAGTTAGTGCCCCTCTATAGGTTACCCAATCACCTGTTTGTTTAGCCCTATTGAATAATCTTCTAGCCTCCTGCCTAAGCTGTTCAAGACCGTTGTTCCACCATGGAACGTCTCTCTTCACCCTCCTGGTCTTAAGTGGACAGCTATCCTCGTAAGCTAGCGTCATGTTTGAATGTAATTCGATACTCTCCTGATCAATCTCATATGTACTCCTAATGAGCTCGGTAGAATTATTCATGTTAGTATCAAGGTTATAGAGATATTTATCCCAGTTAGTTTTCCTAGGATTGCGATAAGTCTGGTCTGAGTCTAATCCACTAACCAAGTCGAAAACCAGGTGTTGGTGGTCCGACATAGATAGTGCATCAGAAACATGCCAGTTTGAGATGGAGAACGCTAGATTGGAGCTAGTCATGGTGAGGTCCAAGACCTCGGATCTGATAGCGTTTCTGAACGTTGGTTCATCTCCTCTATTCGCAATGTTAATATTATTGTTACAAACAAATTCTAAAAGCGACTCACCTCTTTTATTTATGTCAGTACTCCCCCAGCTGGTGTGATGCGCATTTGCATCGCAGCAAAGGATCCAGCTCAGATTCTTCGCTCGGCAGTATTCCACGAAGTTTGAAACTTCAGTGGTTGGTGCCGTCTCAAACTCACCTGGCATATAGGCGGATGCTAGTACCACCTCGTGATCCCCTGATAGGGAGGGCACCGTTGCCCTGATTGCCACCAAGTCCCCAAGAATGAACTCTGAAATTGGAAGATATGTTAAATTGTTCTTAACAAGAATGGCCGTTCTAGGCCTCTTATGTAATGAGTTGTAGATAAGCTTACCTTTTTGGGCAGTGAGTCCCTTTATGACTCCATTGTTGACCCAAGGTTCCTGGATGAATACGATGTCCAGGTCATCGTTGGTGAACCTTCTGCTGAGCACGTATGAAGCAGCTTTTGCGTGGTGAAGGTTCACCTGGAGACACCTAAGGTGCCGGGGTGTCTTACCTTTTGGAGCAGGCATCGTGTTTGTTGTGCTTCATGGCACGCTTCGCCACCTTTCTTCCACGATTTGAGTTCAGCAGCGCTGACTCCTCGGTTGAGCTCCTCTCCCATTTTCGAGGTCGGTCCGATTGTGACCTGACAGATCCCGATTTAGCGGTGTTACCCGCGGGCTCAGAAAAAGAACTCGGTTTGGCAATCTCCTTCGAGCAACAAGGTTTGTCATCTGACGAGTTGGTGCTGAGTTTAGCTCCATTGTCAGATTTAGCCTTGTTTGCTGAAGTGGTCGCCATAACCGTTCTGGCTACCCCGCGCTCGACCTCAGTTTGTGGACGGGTAGGTCGTACCAGCGCTGATCCGTAGCCATAGTTCACTCTATGACCCTTCTGTTGGAGTACGTCGGCCGAAATTGGGTCAATAGAGATGGTAAGTTCAACTATACCACCTCGTATGACCCGCTTTAGGACCTTCCAGTACCCAACAGAAAGATCAATATTCTGGCCCTCGAGTAAACCGAGGATCATCTCGTTGGATGTTTCGGCCTGTTCGGGGAAATATCCAACGACGATACGGGCTTTGGGTACATCGTCTTCCGCGACAACTTTTAGTTCGGCATCGTTCCAGGGTTTTAGAGTAGGAACATGAGTTTCTAACCACTCAACCGTATCATTGTCGCGGCAGACGAATACAAGCCATCCTGGTTTGAAAGTGCAGCTGGAAAAGCTTGGTTTAATAACCCCTTTCCTCAGCTCCACAATCTTCACCAGAACCGCCTGCTGTATAGCCCGCAGCTGTTCATCGGACCACCTCGTCTTGGGGAAATCTGGTGGAATCACACCAATCTTGGTGGTGGAAACAGCATCTTTATAGGATGGAGCCGCCTTCTTCTGCTGTTGAGGTTTGTGCACAGTTTGCATCGGTGGCGCTGGCTTAGCTGGTCTGGTCGTTGCTGCCTTGCGCGGTGTGCCATCAGCGTCTATTTCAGCGGCCCATTTTAAAGGTCGTTTTACCTCAGGAGGTGTAGAACCATCCGACCTCACCCTCTTGCGCGTTGATAGAAGGTCACGTACTTCGCTTCGAGCTTCGCGCATCGGCATTTGACATAGTCTGCGAGCGTTGTCAATATCAATGCCTTCATTTAGGTATTTACGCAGGCGTATTCGGGCAGCTCCAGAGAGCTTAACCCTATCAGACACGGGATTTGTCTGCACACCTGGTACCTTTTCCTTCTCTTTTTCATTTTCGGATGCTTTAGGCTGCGAATTCAACAACTCATCCTCTTCGTCCGTTGGGATGTTCTGATCAACCACATTAGGCTCCGTGACCTCTGTCTGATGAACAGCATCCATTTCTTCCTCGGCTATTACGAGACACGGTATCTCGTCCGTTTCCATAAATAGGCCTACGTCGACCTGATTTTGTTCATTTATTTTATTAATTTGGTTACTTGAATCCATTTCTGAAAGAATAAAAATATAGGGATTAAAATATATGAAGCTTGGTAACAGAGCCCTTTGCTACCAGCTAGCTAATACAACCAAGTTTCGCCAAAAGCATGGAGGTCACCGTTCACAAACACACTAACGTAGTGCTATTCGTCCCATGGGCACGGTACGAATGACACCTGGGATTACGGGTTTTTATTGAGCGTCCACTCTAGATCCGCCATCTTCTGTTAAAACAGCAGAGACACCTCCTGCAGGTTGCGGCTCTTCACCGCGGATGGTCGGTCACTGAATTCTGAGAGGCTAAGGCTAGTTTCAATAGAATAAGCTATATTGCGCTTCAAGAATCCCTGCAACACTCGCTGCTTCGTCTCCAAATATTCTGAGACATTTTTTCTATAGAAAAATTTTTTCTATAAAAAAATTCTCAGATTCTGAAAAAGTTTTTCTATAGAAAAATTCTCAGAATCTGAGACATTTTTTCTATCGGAAAATTATCAGATTCTGAGACATTTTTTCTATAGAAAAATTCTCAGATTCTGAAATATTTTTCTATATAAAAACTCTCAGATTTTAAAATATTATTTCTATAGAAAAATTCTCAGATTCTCAGAAATTCTTTTTGTAGAAAAAATCGCAGATTCTGAGGCAGTGGCCTTTCTTTCATTTTCTCTCTTTTCAAGGGTATTAATTAGAAGCTGAAACTGGTCCATTTTATATATGTTGGCGTTAACTTTTCGGGGATCAAATGGGATTTATTTTCCAATTCTATTGTTTTGATAATCTTACAATCAATTTGCATTTTAACAATTTTGGGCAAGGAATGTTCTTGTAATCTGAAACTGGTTGCAAAATATGATTTATATTAAAAGACAGCATACAGAAATAATCGCTATATTTTTTACCTCTAAGTAGCTTTAAATATTTATAACAGAATCCTTTTTTTCCAGTCTCCATATTTAATTTGTCGCAGTTTCAAGGGAAATTTCGCGCTTCTATTTCGTACCTACAAGAGCTTGCAAATGTAAATTATAATCCATGTACCCGTTCTTTAAAATCGCTATCAGTTCCGGATTAATTCAAATTAAATATGTATTCAGTTTCTAAAAATTGAATATGCAAATTATTATTTTATTATTTTTTAATTAATTAAATTTTTGGACATACCTTTTCAAAATATTAAAATTGAAAATGTCAATAAAACATAAAAAAAATTAAATTCGAAATTTTACCTATATTCATTAGTAAATCTTACATGGCCATTAGGTAAAAATGTAAAGTAAAATTATACTGGTGGCATAGGTAATAAGTCGTGGCTTTTAAATTTCATACAAAAATAATTCACCTATGCCAGCTTAGATAACATTACCTCGACGTTTTTTTTCTGTGTATGTGCATGCGAAATAAATTTATTCAACAACAAAACTACACCAACAGACAGACAGACAGACAGACAGACAGACAGACAGACAGACAGACAGACAGACAGACAGACAGACAGACAGACAGACAGACAGACAGACAGACAGACAGACAGACAGACAGACAGACAGACAGACAGACAGACAGACAGACAGACAGACAGACAGACAGACAGACAGACAGACAGACAGACAGACAGACAGACAGACAGACAGACAGACAGACAGACAGACAGACAGACAGACAGACAGACAGACAGACAGACAGACAGACAGACAGACAGACAGACAGACAGACAGACAGACAGACAGACAGACAGACAGACAGACAGACAGACAGACAGACAGACAGACAGACAGACAGACAGACAGACAGACAGACAGACAGACAGACAGACAGACAGACAGACAGACAGACAGACAGACAGACAGACAGACAGACAGACAGACAGACAGACAGACAGACAGACAGACAGACAGACAGACAGACAGACAGACAGACAGACAGACAGACAGACAGACAGACAGACAGACAGACAGACAGACAGACAGACAGACAGACAGACAGACAGACAGACAGACAGACAGACAGACAGACAGACAGACAGACAGACAGACAGACAGACAGACAGACAGACAGACAGACAGACAGACAGACAGACAGACAGACAGACAGACAGACAGACAGACAGACAGACAGACAGACAGACAGACAGACAGACAGACAGACAGACAGACAGACAGACAGACAGACAGACAGACAGACAGACAGACAGACAGACAGACAGACAGACAGACAGACAGACAGACAGACAGACAGACAGACAGACAGACAGACAGACAGACAGACAGACAGACAGACAGACAGACAGACAGACAGACAGACAGACAGACAGACAGACAGACAGACAGACAGACAGACAGACAGACAGACAGACAGACAGACAGACAGACAGACAGACAGACAGACAGACAGACAGACAGACAGACAGACAGACAGACAGACAGACAGACAGACAGACAGACAGACAGACAGACAGACAGACAGACAGACAGACAGACAGACAGACAGACAGACAGACAGACAGACAGACAGACAGACAGACAGACAGACAGACAGACAGACAGACAGACAGACAGACAGACAGACAGACAGACAGACAGACAGACAGACAGACAGACAGACAGACAGACAGACAGACAGACAGACAGACAGACAGACAGACAGACAGACAGACAGACAGACAGACAGACAGACAGACAGACAGACAGACAGACAGACAGACAGACAGACAGACAGACAGACAGACAGACAGACAGACAGACAGACAGACAGACAGACAGACAGACAGACAGACAGACAGACAGACAGACAGACAGACAGACAGACAGACAGACAGACAGACAGACAGACAGACAGACAGACAGACAGACAGACAGACAGACAGACAGACAGACAGACAGACAGACAGACAGACAGACAGACAGACAGACAGACAGACAGACAGACAGACAGACAGACAGACAGACAGACAGACAGACAGACAGACAGACAGACAGACAGACAGACAGACAGACAGACAGACAGACAGACAGACAGACAGACAGACAGACAGACAGACAGACAGACAGACAGACAGACAGACAGACAGACAGACAGACAGACAGACAGACAGACAGACAGACAGACAGACAGACAGACAGACAGACAGACAGACAGACAGACAGACAGACAGACAGACAGACAGACAGACAGACAGACAGACAGACAGACAGACAGACAGACAGACAGACAGACAGACAGACAGACAGACAGACAGACAGACAGACAGACAGACAGACAGACAGACAGACAGACAGACAGACAGACAGACAGACAGACAGACAGACAGACAGACAGACAGACAGACAGACAGACAGACAGACAGACAGACAGACAGACAGACAGACAGACAGACAGACAGACAGACAGACAGACAGACAGACAGACAGACAGACAGACAGACAGACAGACAGACAGACAGACAGACAGACAGACAGACAGACAGACAGACAGACAGACAGACAGACAGACAGACAGACAGACAGACAGACAGACAGACAGACAGACAGACAGACAGACAGACAGACAGACAGACAGACAGACAGACAGACAGACAGACAGACAGACAGACAGACAGACAGACAGACAGACAGACAGACAGACAGACAGACAGACAGACAGACAGACAGACAGACAGACAGACAGACAGACAGACAGACAGACAGACAGACAGACAGACAGACAGACAGACAGACAGACAGACAGACAGACAGACAGACAGACAGACAGACAGACAGACAGACAGACAGACAGACAGACAGACAGACAGACAGACAGACAGACAGACAGACAGACAGACAGACAGACAGACAGACAGACAGACAGGCAGACAGGCAGACAGGCAGACAGGCAGACAGGCAGACAGGCAGACAGGCAGACAGGCAGACAGGCAGACAGACAGGCAGACAGACAGACAGACAGACAGACAGACAGACAGACAGACAGACAGACAGACAGACAGACAGACAGACAGACAGACAGACAGACAGACAGACAGACAGACAGACAGGCAGACAGGCAGACAGGCAGACAGGCAGACAGGCAGACAGGCAGACAGGCAGACAGGCAGACAGGCAGACAGGCAGACAGGCAGACAGGCAGACAGGCAGACAGGCAGACAGGCAGACAGGCAGACAGGCAGACAGGCAGACAGGCAGACAGGCAGACAGGCAGACAGGCAGACAGGCAGACAGGCAGACAGGCAGACAGGCAGACAGGCAGACAGGCAGACAGGCAGACAGGCAGACAGGCAGACAGGCAGACAGGCAGACAGACAGACAGACAGACAGACAGACAGACAGACAGACAGACAGACAGACAGACAGACAGGCAGACAGGCAGACAGACAGACAGACAGACAGACAGACAGACAGACAGGCAGACAGGCAGACAGGCAGACAGGCAGACAGACAGACAGACAGACAGACAGACAGACAGACAGACAGACAGACAGACAGACAGACAGACAGACAGACAGACAGACAGACAGACAGACAGACAGACAGACAGACAGACAGACAGACAGACAGACAGACAGACAGACAGACAGACAGACAGACAGACAGACAGACAGACAGACAGACAGACAGACAGACAGACAGACAGACAGACAGACAGACAGACAGACAGACAGACAGACAGACAGACAGACAGACAGACAGACAGACAGACAGACAGACAGACAGACAGACAGACAGACAGACAGACAGACAGACAGACAGACAGACAGACAGACAGACAGACAGACAGACAGACAGACAGACAGACAGACAGACAGACAGACAGACAGACAGACAGACAGACAGACAGACAGACAGACAGACAGACAGACAGACAGACAGACAGACAGACAGACAGACAGACAGACAGACAGACAGACAGACAGACAGACAGACAGACAGACAGACAGACAGACAGACAGACAGACAGACAGACAGACAGACAGACAGACAGACAGACAGACAGACAGACAGACAGACAGACAGACAGACAGACAGACAGACAGACAGACAGACAGACAGACAGACAGACAGACAGACAGACAGACAGACAGACAGACAGACAGACAGACAGACAGACAGACAGACAGACAGACAGACAGACAGACAGACAGACAGACAGACAGACAGACAGACAGACAGACAGACAGACAGACAGACAGACAGACAGACAGACAGACAGACAGACAGACAGACAGACAGACAGACAGACAGACAGACAGACAGACAGACAGACAGACAGACAGACAGACAGACAGACAGACAGACAGACAGACAGACAGACAGACAGACAGACAGACAGACAGACAGACAGACAGACAGACAGACAGACAGACAGACAGACAGACAGACAGACAGACAGACAGACAGACAGACAGACAGACAGACAGACAGACAGACAGACAGACAGACAGACAGACAGACAGACAGACAGACAGACAGACAGACAGACAGACAGACAGACAGACAGACAGACAGACAGACAGACAGACAGACAGACAGACAGACAGACAGACAGACAGACAGACAGACAGACAGACAGACAGACAGACAGACAGACAGACAGACAGACAGACAGACAGACAGACAGACAGACAGACAGACAGACAGACAGACAGACAGACAGACAGACAGACAGACAGACAGACAGACAGACAGACAGACAGACAGACAGACAGACAGACAGACAGACAGACAGACAGACAGACAGACAGACAGACAGACAGACAGACAGACAGACAGACAGACAGACAGACAGACAGACAGACAGACAGACAGACAGACAGACAGACAGACAGACAGACAGACAGACAGACAGACAGACAGACAGACAGACAGACAGACAGACAGACAGACAGACAGACAGACAGACAGACAGACAGACAGACAGACAGACAGACAGACAGACAGACAGACAGACAGACAGACAGACAGACAGACAGACAGACAGACAGACAGACAGACAGACAGACAGACAGACAGACAGACAGACAGACAGACAGACAGACAGACAGACAGACAGACAGACAGACAGACAGACAGACAGACAGACAGACAGACAGACAGACAGACAGACAGACAGACAGACAGACAGACAGACAGACAGACAGACAGACAGACAGACAGACAGACAGACAGACAGACAGACAGACAGACAGACAGACAGACAGACAGACAGACAGACAGACAGACAGACAGACAGACAGACAGACAGACAGACAGACAGACAGACAGACAGACAGACAGACAGACAGACAGACAGACAGACAGACAGACAGACAGACAGACAGACAGACAGACAGACAGACAGACAGACAGACAGACAGACAGACAGACAGACAGACAGACAGACAGACAGACAGACAGACAGACAGACAGACAGACAGACAGACAGACAGACAGACAGACAGACAGACAGACAGACAGACAGACAGACAGACAGACAGACAGACAGACAGACAGACAGACAGACAGACAGACAGACAGACAGACAGACAGACAGACAGACAGACAGACAGACAGACAGACAGACAGACAGACAGACAGACAGACAGACAGACAGACAGACAGACAGACAGACAGACAGACAGACAGACAGACAGACAGACAGACAGACAGACAGACAGACAGACAGACAGACAGACAGACAGACAGACAGACAGACAGACAGACAGACAGACAGACAGACAGACAGACAGACAGACAGACAGACAGACAGACAGACAGACAGACAGACAGACAGACAGACAGACAGACAGACAGACAGACAGACAGACAGACAGACAGACAGACAGACAGACAGACAGACAGACAGACAGACAGACAGACAGACAGACAGACAGACAGACAGACAGACAGACAGACAGACAGACAGACAGACAGACAGACAGACAGACAGACAGACAGACAGACAGACAGACAGACAGACAGACAGACAGACAGACAGACAGACAGACAGACAGACAGACAGACAGACAGACAGACAGACAGACAGACAGACAGACAGACAGACAGACAGACAGACAGACAGACAGACAGACAGACAGACAGACAGACAGACAGACAGACAGACAGACAGACAGACAGACAGACAGACAGACAGACAGACAGACAGACAGACAGACAGACAGACAGACAGACAGACAGACAGACAGACAGACAGACAGACAGACAGACAGACAGACAGACAGACAGACAGACAGACAGACAGACAGACAGACAGACAGACAGACAGACAGACAGACAGACAGACAGACAGACAGACAGACAGACAGACAGACAGACAGACAGACAGACAGACAGACAGACAGACAGACAGACAGACAGACAGACAGACAGACAGACAGACAGACAGACAGACAGACAGACAGACAGACAGACAGACAGACAGACAGACAGACAGACAGACAGACAGACAGACAGACAGACAGACAGACAGACAGACAGACAGACAGACAGACAGACAGACAGACAGACAGACAGACAGACAGACAGACAGACAGACAGACAGACAGACAGACAGACAGACAGACAGACAGACAGACAGACAGACAGACAGACAGACAGACAGACAGACAGACAGACAGACAGACAGACAGACAGACAGACAGACAGACAGACAGACAGACAGACAGACAGACAGACAGACAGACAGACAGACAGACAGACAGACAGACAGACAGACAGACAGACAGACAGACAGACAGACAGACAGACAGACAGACAGACAGACAGACAGACAGACAGACAGACAGACAGACAGACAGACAGACAGACAGACAGACAGACAGACAGACAGACAGACAGACAGACAGACAGACAGACAGACAGACAGACAGACAGACAGACAGACAGACAGACAGACAGACAGACAGACAGACAGACAGACAGACAGACAGACAGACAGACAGACAGACAGACAGACAGACAGACAGACAGACAGACAGACAGACAGACAGACAGACAGACAGACAGACAGACAGACAGACAGACAGACAGACAGACAGACAGACAGACAGACAGACAGACAGACAGACAGACAGACAGACAGACAGACAGACAGACAGACAGACAGACAGACAGACAGACAGACAGACAGACAGACAGACAGACAGACAGACAGACAGACAGACAGACAGACAGACAGACAGACAGACAGACAGACAGACAGACAGACAGACAGACAGACAGACAGACAGACAGACAGACAGACAGACAGACAGACAGACAGACAGACAGACAGACAGACAGACAGACAGACAGACAGACAGACAGACAGACAGACAGACAGACAGACAGACAGACAGACAGACAGACAGACAGACAGACAGACAGACAGACAGACAGACAGACAGACAGACAGACAGACAGACAGACAGACAGACAGACAGACAGACAGACAGACAGACAGACAGACAGACAGACAGACAGACAGACAGACAGACAGACAGACAGACAGACAGACAGACAGACAGACAGACAGACAGACAGACAGACAGACAGACAGACAGACAGACAGACAGACAGACAGACAGACAGACAGACAGACAGACAGACAGACAGACAGACAGACAGACAGACAGACAGACAGACAGACAGACAGACAGACAGACAGACAGACAGACAGACAGACAGACAGACAGACAGACAGACAGACAGACAGACAGACAGACAGACAGACAGACAGACAGACAGACAGACAGACAGACAGACAGACAGACAGACAGACAGACAGACAGACAGACAGACAGACAGACAGACAGACAGACAGACAGACAGACAGACAGACAGACAGACAGACAGACAGACAGACAGACAGACAGACAGACAGACAGACAGACAGACAGACAGACAGACAGACAGACAGACAGACAGACAGACAGACAGACAGACAGACAGACAGACAGACAGACAGACAGACAGACAGACAGACAGACAGACAGACAGACAGACAGACAGACAGACAGACAGACAGACAGACAGACAGACAGACAGACAGACAGACAGACAGACAGACAGACAGACAGACAGACAGACAGACAGACAGACAGACAGACAGACAGACAGACAGACAGACAGACAGACAGACAGACAGACAGACAGACAGACAGACAGACAGACAGACAGACAGACAGACAGACAGACAGACAGACAGACAGACAGACAGACAGACAGACAGACAGACAGACAGACAGACAGACAGACAGACAGACAGACAGACAGACAGACAGACAGACAGACAGACAGACAGACAGACAGACAGACAGACAGACAGACAGACAGACAGACAGACAGACAGACAGACAGACAGACAGACAGACAGACAGACAGACAGACAGACAGACAGACAGACAGACAGACAGACAGACAGACAGACAGACAGACAGACAGACAGACAGACAGACAGACAGACAGACAGACAGACAGACAGACAGACAGACAGACAGACAGACAGACAGACAGACAGACAGACAGACAGACAGACAGACAGACAGACAGACAGACAGACAGACAGACAGACAGACAGACAGACAGACAGACAGACAGACAGACAGACAGACAGACAGACAGACAGACAGACAGACAGACAGACAGACAGACAGACAGACAGACAGACAGACAGACAGACAGACAGACAGACAGACAGACAGACAGACAGACAGACAGACAGACAGACAGACAGACAGACAGACAGACAGACAGACAGACAGACAGACAGACAGACAGACAGACAGACAGACAGACAGACAGACAGACAGACAGACAGACAGACAGACAGACAGACAGACAGACAGACAGACAGACAGACAGACAGACAGACAGACAGACAGACAGACAGACAGACAGACAGACAGACAGACAGACAGACAGACAGACAGACAGACAGACAGACAGACAGACAGACAGACAGACAGACAGACAGACAGACAGACAGACAGACAGACAGACAGACAGACAGACAGACAGACAGACAGACAGACAGACAGACAGACAGACAGACAGACAGACAGACAGACAGACAGACAGACAGACAGACAGACAGACAGACAGACAGACAGACAGACAGACAGACAGACAGACAGACAGACAGACAGACAGACAGACAGACAGACAGACAGACAGACAGACAGACAGACAGACAGACAGACAGACAGACAGACAGACAGACAGACAGACAGACAGACAGACAGACAGACAGACAGACAGACAGACAGACAGACAGACAGACAGACAGACAGACAGACAGACAGACAGACAGACAGACAGACAGACAGACAGACAGACAGACAGACAGACAGACAGACAGACAGACAGACAGACAGACAGACAGACAGACAGACAGACAGACAGACAGACAGACAGACAGACAGACAGACAGACAGACAGACAGACAGACAGACAGACAGACAGACAGACAGACAGACAGACAGACAGACAGACAGACAGACAGACAGACAGACAGACAGACAGACAGACAGACAGACAGACAGACAGACAGACAGACAGACAGACAGACAGACAGACAGACAGACAGACAGACAGACAGACAGACAGACAGACAGACAGACAGACAGACAGACAGACAGACAGACAGACAGACAGACAGACAGACAGACAGACAGACAGACAGACAGACAGACAGACAGACAGACAGACAGACAGACAGACAGACAGACAGACAGACAGACAGACAGACAGACAGACAGACAGACAGACAGACAGACAGACAGACAGACAGACAGACAGACAGACAGACAGACAGACAGACAGACAGACAGACAGACAGACAGACAGACAGACAGACAGACAGACAGACAGACAGACAGACAGACAGACAGACAGACAGACAGACAGACAGACAGACAGACAGACAGACAGACAGACAGACAGACAGACAGACAGACAGACAGACAGACAGACAGACAGACAGACAGACAGACAGACAGACAGACAGACAGACAGACAGACAGACAGACAGACAGACAGACAGACAGACAGACAGACAGACAGACAGACAGACAGACAGACAGACAGACAGACAGACAGACAGACAGACAGACAGACAGACAGACAGACAGACAGACAGACAGACAGACAGACAGACAGACAGACAGACAGACAGACAGACAGACAGACAGACAGACAGACAGACAGACAGACAGACAGACAGACAGACAGACAGACAGACAGACAGACAGACAGACAGACAGACAGACAGACAGACAGACAGACAGACAGACAGACAGACAGACAGACAGACAGACAGACAGACAGACAGACAGACAGACAGACAGACAGACAGACAGACAGACAGACAGACAGACAGACAGACAGACAGACAGACAGACAGACAGACAGACAGACAGACAGACAGACAGACAGACAGACAGACAGACAGACAGACAGACAGACAGACAGACAGACAGACAGACAGACAGACAGACAGACAGACAGACAGACAGACAGACAGACAGACAGACAGACAGACAGACAGACAGACAGACAGACAGACAGACAGACAGACAGACAGACAGACAGACAGACAGACAGACAGACAGACAGACAGACAGACAGACAGACAGACAGACAGACAGACAGACAGACAGACAGACAGACAGACAGACAGACAGACAGACAGACAGACAGACAGACAGACAGACAGACAGACAGACAGACAGACAGACAGACAGACAGACAGACAGACAGACAGACAGACAGACAGACAGACAGACAGACAGACAGACAGACAGACAGACAGACAGACAGACAGACAGACAGACAGACAGACAGACAGACAGACAGACAGACAGACAGACAGACAGACAGACAGACAGACAGACAGACAGACAGACAGACAGACAGACAGACAGACAGACAGACAGACAGACAGACAGACAGACAGACAGACAGACAGACAGACAGACAGACAGACAGACAGACAGACAGACAGACAGACAGACAGACAGACAGACAGACAGACAGACAGACAGACAGACAGACAGACAGACAGACAGACAGACAGACAGACAGACAGACAGACAGACAGACAGACAGACAGACAGACAGACAGACAGACAGACAGACAGACAGACAGACAGACAGACAGACAGACAGACAGACAGACAGACAGACAGACAGACAGACAGACAGACAGACAGACAGACAGACAGACAGACAGACAGACAGACAGACAGACAGACAGACAGACAGACAGACAGACAGACAGACAGACAGACAGACAGACAGACAGACAGACAGACAGACAGACAGACAGACAGACAGACAGACAGACAGACAGACAGACAGACAGACAGACAGACAGACAGACAGACAGACAGACAGACAGACAGACAGACAGACAGACAGACAGACAGACAGACAGACAGACAGACAGACAGACAGACAGACAGACAGACAGACAGACAGACAGACAGACAGACAGACAGACAGACAGACAGACAGACAGACAGACAGACAGACAGACAGACAGACAGACAGACAGACAGACAGACAGACAGACAGACAGACAGACAGACAGACAGACAGACAGACAGACAGACAGACAGACAGACAGACAGACAGACAGACAGACAGACAGACAGACAGACAGACAGACAGACAGACAGACAGACAGACAGACAGACAGACAGACAGACAGACAGACAGACAGACAGACAGACAGACAGACAGACAGACAGACAGACAGACAGACAGACAGACAGACAGACAGACAGACAGACAGACAGACAGACAGACAGACAGACAGACAGACAGACAGACAGACAGACAGACAGACAGACAGACAGACAGACAGACAGACAGACAGACAGACAGACAGACAGACAGACAGACAGACAGACAGACAGACAGACAGACAGACAGACAGACAGACAGACAGACAGACAGACAGACAGACAGACAGACAGACAGACAGACAGACAGACAGACAGACAGACAGACAGACAGACAGACAGACAGACAGACAGACAGACAGACAGACAGACAGACAGACAGACAGACAGACAGACAGACAGACAGACAGACAGACAGACAGACAGACAGACAGACAGACAGACAGACAGACAGACAGACAGACAGACAGACAGACAGACAGACAGACAGACAGACAGACAGACAGACAGACAGACAGACAGACAGACAGACAGACAGACAGACAGACAGACAGACAGACAGACAGACAGACAGACAGACAGACAGACAGACAGACAGACAGACAGACAGACAGACAGACAGACAGACAGACAGACAGACAGACAGACAGACAGACAGACAGACAGACAGACAGACAGACAGACAGACAGACAGACAGACAGACAGACAGACAGACAGACAGACAGACAGACAGACAGACAGACAGACAGACAGACAGACAGACAGACAGACAGACAGACAGACAGACAGACAGACAGACAGACAGACAGACAGACAGACAGACAGACAGACAGACAGACAGACAGACAGACAGACAGACAGACAGACAGACAGACAGACAGACAGACAGACAGACAGACAGACAGACAGACAGACAGACAGACAGACAGACAGACAGACAGACAGACAGACAGACAGACAGACAGACAGACAGACAGACAGACAGACAGACAGACAGACAGACAGACAGACAGACAGACAGACAGACAGACAGACAGACAGACAGACAGACAGACAGACAGACAGACAGACAGACAGACAGACAGACAGACAGACAGACAGACAGACAGACAGACAGACAGACAGACAGACAGACAGACAGACAGACAGACAGACAGACAGACAGACAGACAGACAGACAGACAGACAGACAGACAGACAGACAGACAGACAGACAGACAGACAGACAGACAGACAGACAGACAGACAGACAGACAGACAGACAGACAGACAGACAGACAGACAGACAGACAGACAGACAGACAGACAGACAGACAGACAGACAGACAGACAGACAGACAGACAGACAGACAGACAGACAGACAGACAGACAGACAGACAGACAGACAGACAGACAGACAGACAGACAGACAGACAGACAGACAGACAGACAGACAGACAGACAGACAGACAGACAGACAGACAGACAGACAGACAGACAGACAGACAGACAGACAGACAGACAGACAGACAGACAGACAGACAGACAGACAGACAGACAGACAGACAGACAGACAGACAGACAGACAGACAGACAGACAGACAGACAGACAGACAGACAGACAGACAGACAGACAGACAGACAGACAGACAGACAGACAGACAGACAGACAGACAGACAGACAGACAGACAGACAGACAGACAGACAGACAGACAGACAGACAGACAGACAGACAGACAGACAGACAGACAGACAGACAGACAGACAGACAGACAGACAGACAGACAGACAGACAGACAGACAGACAGACAGACAGACAGACAGACAGACAGACAGACAGACAGACAGACAGACAGACAGACAGACAGACAGACAGACAGACAGACAGACAGACAGACAGACAGACAGACAGACAGACAGACAGACAGACAGACAGACAGACAGACAGACAGACAGACAGACAGACAGACAGACAGACAGACAGACAGACAGACAGACAGACAGACAGACAGACAGACAGACAGACAGACAGACAGACAGACAGACAGACAGACAGACAGACAGACAGACAGACAGACAGACAGACAGACAGACAGACAGACAGACAGACAGACAGACAGACAGACAGACAGACAGACAGACAGACAGACAGACAGACAGACAGACAGACAGACAGACAGACAGACAGACAGACAGACAGACAGACAGACAGACAGACAGACAGACAGACAGACAGACAGACAGACAGACAGACAGACAGACAGACAGACAGACAGACAGACAGACAGACAGACAGACAGACAGACAGACAGACAGACAGACAGACAGACAGACAGACAGACAGACAGACAGACAGACAGACAGACAGACAGACAGACAGACAGACAGACAGACAGACAGACAGACAGACAGACAGACAGACAGACAGACAGACAGACAGACAGACAGACAGACAGACAGACAGACAGACAGACAGACAGACAGACAGACAGACAGACAGACAGACAGACAGACAGACAGACAGACAGACAGACAGACAGACAGACAGACAGACAGACAGACAGACAGACAGACAGACAGACAGACAGACAGACAGACAGACAGACAGACAGACAGACAGACAGACAGACAGACAGACAGACAGACAGACAGACAGACAGACAGACAGACAGACAGACAGACAGACAGACAGACAGACAGACAGACAGACAGACAGACAGACAGACAGACAGACAGACAGACAGACAGACAGACAGACAGACAGACAGACAGACAGACAGACAGACAGACAGACAGACAGACAGACAGACAGACAGACAGACAGACAGACAGACAGACAGACAGACAGACAGACAGACAGACAGACAGACAGACAGACAGACAGACAGACAGACAGACAGACAGACAGACAGACAGACAGACAGACAGACAGACAGACAGACAGACAGACAGACAGACAGACAGACAGACAGACAGACAGACAGACAGACAGACAGACAGACAGACAGACAGACAGACAGACAGACAGACAGACAGACAGACAGACAGACAGACAGACAGACAGACAGACAGACAGACAGACAGACAGACAGACAGACAGACAGACAGACAGACAGACAGACAGACAGACAGACAGACAGACAGACAGACAGACAGACAGACAGACAGACAGACAGACAGACAGACAGACAGACAGACAGACAGACAGACAGACAGACAGACAGACAGACAGACAGACAGACAGACAGACAGACAGACAGACAGACAGACAGACAGACAGACAGACAGACAGACAGACAGACAGACAGACAGACAGACAGACAGACAGACAGACAGACAGACAGACAGACAGACAGACAGACAGACAGACAGACAGACAGACAGACAGACAGACAGACAGACAGACAGACAGACAGACAGACAGACAGACAGACAGACAGACAGACAGACAGACAGACAGACAGACAGACAGACAGACAGACAGACAGACAGACAGACAGACAGACAGACAGACAGACAGACAGACAGACAGACAGACAGACAGACAGACAGACAGACAGACAGACAGACAGACAGACAGACAGACAGACAGACAGACAGACAGACAGACAGACAGACAGACAGACAGACAGACAGACAGACAGACAGACAGACAGACAGACAGACAGACAGACAGACAGACAGACAGACAGACAGACAGACAGACAGACAGACAGACAGACAGACAGACAGACAGACAGACAGACAGACAGACAGACAGACAGACAGACAGACAGACAGACAGACAGACAGACAGACAGACAGACAGACAGACAGACAGACAGACAGACAGACAGACAGACAGACAGACAGACAGACAGACAGACAGACAGACAGACAGACAGACAGACAGACAGACAGACAGACAGACAGACAGACAGACAGACAGACAGACAGACAGACAGACAGACAGACAGACAGACAGACAGACAGACAGACAGACAGACAGACAGACAGACAGACAGACAGACAGACAGACAGACAGACAGACAGACAGACAGACAGACAGACAGACAGACAGACAGACAGACAGACAGACAGACAGACAGACAGACAGACAGACAGACAGACAGACAGACAGACAGACAGACAGACAGACAGACAGACAGACAGACAGACAGACAGACAGACAGACAGACAGACAGACAGACAGACAGACAGACAGACAGACAGACAGACAGACAGACAGACAGACAGACAGACAGACAGACAGACAGACAGACAGACAGACAGACAGACAGACAGACAGACAGACAGACAGACAGACAGACAGACAGACAGACAGACAGACAGACAGACAGACAGACAGACAGACAGACAGACAGACAGACAGACAGACAGACAGACAGACAGACAGACAGACAGACAGACAGACAGACAGACAGACAGACAGACAGACAGACAGACAGACAGACAGACAGACAGACAGACAGACAGACAGACAGACAGACAGACAGACAGACAGACAGACAGACAGACAGACAGACAGACAGACAGACAGACAGACAGACAGACAGACAGACAGACAGACAGACAGACAGACAGACAGACAGACAGACAGACAGACAGACAGACAGACAGACAGACAGACAGACAGACAGACAGACAGACAGACAGACAGACAGACAGACAGACAGACAGACAGACAGACAGACAGACAGACAGACAGACAGACAGACAGACAGACAGACAGACAGACAGACAGACAGACAGACAGACAGACAGACAGACAGACAGACAGACAGACAGACAGACAGACAGACAGACAGACAGACAGACAGACAGACAGACAGACAGACAGACAGACAGACAGACAGACAGACAGACAGACAGACAGACAGACAGACAGACAGACAGACAGACAGACAGACAGACAGACAGACAGACAGACAGACAGACAGACAGACAGACAGACAGACAGACAGACAGACAGACAGACAGACAGACAGACAGACAGACAGACAGACAGACAGACAGACAGACAGACAGACAGACAGACAGACAGACAGACAGACAGACAGACAGACAGACAGACAGACAGACAGACAGACAGACAGACAGACAGACAGACAGACAGACAGACAGACAGACAGACAGACAGACAGACAGACAGACAGACAGACAGACAGACAGACAGACAGACAGACAGACAGACAGACAGACAGACAGACAGACAGACAGACAGACAGACAGACAGACAGACAGACAGACAGACAGACAGACAGACAGACAGACAGACAGACAGACAGACAGACAGACAGACAGACAGACAGACAGACAGACAGACAGACAGACAGACAGACAGACAGACAGACAGACAGACAGACAGACAGACAGACAGACAGACAGACAGACAGACAGACAGACAGACAGACAGACAGACAGACAGACAGACAGACAGACAGACAGACAGACAGACAGACAGACAGACAGACAGACAGACAGACAGACAGACATACAGACAGACAGACAGACAGACAGACAGACAGACAGACAGACAGACAGACGGACAGACAGACGGACAGACGGACATCGCTAGAATGTCTTAGAATCGATCGGGCATCATGAATATATATACTGTATGGGGTCCCAGACCGATATTTCGATGAGTTACAAACGGAATGACAAACTTATATATACCCTCTATCACTAAGTGGAGGGTATAAAAAAATTGTGATGTAAAAAAAATATTGATGAAAAAACAAATTTGGATGAAAAAGAAATAACGATGAAAAAAAAATATTGATGAAAAAAAATATTGATGAAAATAAAAATATTGATGAAAAAAAAATATTGATGAAAAAAACAATGTTGATAAAAAAAAAAATATTGATGAAAAAAAATAAAAAATATTGAAGACAAAAAAAAAAAAATATTGATGAAAAAAAAAAATATTGATGAAAAAAAAAAATATTGATGAAAAAAAAAATATTAAGGAAAAAAAATATTGATGAAAAAAAAAAAATACTTAAATAAATAAATATTGATGCAAAATAACTATGTTACGTTTTATTCGCCAGCTGGTGAATATTTGTTTTATTCCCCACGAGGTGAATTATTATCCAAGTTACAAATCCAAGTTACAAAATTTTTTTGTTTTAAGAAAATGAAAACAGTAATTCCAATTTTCTTTTTTGTTAATCGTTAGCTTATATAGTCAAACTGAGGTGGCGTCCTGCAACTTTTTTAAAATTAGACACCAGCCTAAAAATATTATCATGTTAAAAAAAATTTGTTTGATGTTCAGTTTTTATTAATGACTACTTCTGTTCTTTGTTTTAAAAATAACACACTAAAAAATAAAGACTTTCATTAACATTTAATTTTTAAAGTCATTTATTTTTGTTCTGTAAGTAAAAACTACTGATTATAATCATATAAAAATTATTCTTTAAATTTTTAATGATTTGTGTAAGAAATTTTTTTTAAATTGTTGGTATTTTTTAATGAGATATCATTAGTTTTTACCTACACAAGCAGGTTATTTTTTTTGTAGAAAAAAAAATTCAAAAAATTATTTATAGAAATATAAAAACATGTTTGTATCAAGAGACTTTGGCACGATGGGTAGAGTGTTTGGCCAGAATGTAGTTGATTGCGGGATCGATTCCCCAAAATTTTATTAAAAATTTTTAAAAAAATATTTCAATAGAAAATTAAAAAAATATTTTTTATTGTTGTCGTAGGTTATTTTTTTGGAATTTGTTGGTAAAAATAACAGAACTATCATTAATTTTTAATGTTTTCGTAGGTTATTTTTTTCGAATTTGTTGGTAAAAAAAATCAAAAAAAAAAAAGTAATTTTTTAATATTTAATGTTAATTATTTTAGAAAATGTTGTCAACAGTAAAAAATAAATGTTGATGTTTGTTAAAACAAATGAATAATTACTGGGATGATTTGAATTGTTTTATCACTTGTTTTAAATGTATTTTTCATTTGTTTTTGCTTACAAAATATTTTGAGTAAAACTTAAATACCTTCGCTATCACTAAATATAGTTTAACAAACCAAAACAAATTCGGAAAAATGTTTCCATAATCTACGCTAAATTAGCAATTATAATCCGAAAAAATAATGAAAAATGTTGGAAAACGAAAAAAGATATAAATAAATCAAAATTAATCCAAAATGGACTTATTTTGAGTGTAGGAGATAAACACAGAAAAATTAAAAAATAAAAAAAAAAAATTAAAAATTATCCCTCATTTTTTCCACCCTTATTTTTACCCCCTTAATATAAAGATGGTCGGGTGACTCTAGGGATGGTCGGGTGACACTAGGGAGACTTCCCTTGTAAGTTGCTGTGCAACTATCAAGGGTGCAGTAGCACAACTTACAAAAAAACACACTTAACTTAGTCGTCTTTGTTTTTTTTTATCCACTTCTTGTTGTTTTTATCGTCAATTATATAATTTGTTGTTTTTGCATTATATCAACCATTTCTGGAGTTTACTTTCAATTATATATTTCTTACTTTTTATTTATCTTGCAACGTTTATATAACAAAGTTTCCACTCCGGCAAGGTGGTTGCCAACTTGTGGCACGATCAAGCTGATATTACTGAAAAAACATTTCAAGAAGAAATTTCTTTTGAGATTGAGAAAATTCCAAATGAAATTGGGAAATTCTATTTTGAGTTGAGAAAATTCCATATGAAATTGAAAATTTCCATTTGAAATTCAGAAAATTCCATATCAAATTGAGACATTTTATTTGAAATTGAGGAAATTTAAAATTAAAAGCCACATATTGAGAAAATTTTAAATGACTTTGAGATTTTTCATTTGAAATTGAGAAATTTTCATATATAATTAAGACTTTCCATTTAAAATTTAGAAAATTTGATTTGCAATTGAGAATATTTTATATGAAATTGCGAAAAATTCAAATAAAATTGGAAAATATGTAAATTAAATTGAGAAAATTTCATATGGAGTTGAGATTTTACATTTGAAATTTAGATATTTACATATAAAATTAGGAAAAGTACCATTGAAATTGAAAAAATGTTCAAGTGAAATTAAGAATTTTCATTTGAAATTGAGATTTGAGATATTTACAATTGAAATTGATAAAATTTCAAATAAAAACTTTTGAAAACACTTTACACAGACTTCTGAAGTTTGGCATATATGTTTGTTATTTATCTTGTCAGATTGGTATTGCAACCCAGTAAAATCGGTCCAGTGCCTCAAAAGTTATGAGCAAAAGAGTAAATTTTGGCAAGGGTTTTTGCGAAATTACGAGATAAGAAACACGCTAACTTTCAAAAGAAATTTCTGATTCTGCTAAACCTTGGCGTATAAATTTGCCGTTTCCCTGGTCTGATTGGAATTGAATTTCAGCAAAATCTGTAAAA
>OY992537.1:149947340-149954443 GCA_963921195.1 Pegoplata infirma | reverse complement strand
AAACAGGGTTGAAAAATTAAGACCTTTTTACCATTTTTTTAAAACAAGGTAGCATAACACAATATGAAAAATGCTTACCAGCTTAGTACATTGGGATTTAAAGAATAAAAAAATGTTGCTATACTAGATAATTTCAATCAATTTCAAAAATGGAACTCGAAATCTTTGATCAAGTGGTCTGCCACACGCTAGTTGCCTGGGGCAGTTGTAATAACTTGGCTGATTTTTAACTGATTTTAGTTTTTATTGCCTTATTACAAAGGTAATGTACTCCACATCACAATTCTGTAATCATTTGAATTCAAAGTTAACTTAAAATGTCGAAAAAATTGAGAAAATGAGTAAAAAGTAATTTTTTCCCCTTGTAATTCGTTTTTCAAACTTCAGGTCGTTTCCGCGTCCACTTAAAGTTATCGGATTAACTCCAAATTTTTTATTATTAAATTTTTAGTACAAAGGAACAAAATTCTGCCCAGTGCAACACAAAAATCCGAAATAAAAAAATAAGAACACCCTTAGTGTGTATGTATGTGGGTATGTATGTATGTATGTATGTTCCGTATGGACTCGAAATCGGCTGGACCGATCTTGATGAAAATTTCAGGGAATATTCAGAATAGCCTGGCGAGTAACACTGTCAAGTCGGATTTTTGATATTCCATCTGTGGGCGGAGGGGCGTGGCAAAATCCAATTTTTGCATTCCCCCACTAATGACATCTATATATAAAAAACGGATGGACCGATTTTGATGAAATTTTAATCAAAGATAGTACTAACTGAGTACTCACTATGTACCAAATTTGAGCGTTATCAGATAAAGGAGCGTAAAATGCCATGCCACTTTGTATTGAATTGAAAGTTATTTCTGTATACTCCGCAATAATGCAAAAAACGACTATATGTATGTTCCTTATGGACGCGAAAACGGCTGGACCGATCTTGATGAAATTTTAAGGGAATATTTAGAATATCCTGGGGAGTAAAACTGTGCGTTCAGATTTTTGATTCTCTGTCTGTGGGCGGAGGGGCGTGGCAAAATCGAATTTTTACATTGCACCATTATTGATATCTGTAAATAAAAAATGGATAAACCGATTTTGATGAAATTTAAACCATAGATAGTACTAAGCAATTACTATGTGCCAAATTAGAGCGTTATCGGACAATGGGGCGTAAAATTCCACGCCCCTTTGTATTGAATTGAAAATATTTCTGCATGCTTTGCAATAATGCAAAAGCGGCTTATACGATTTTAATTGAATTTTCAGCACTGATAGTACCAACGGAGTGCGGAACTATAGGACATGTTACACTACGATTAAAAAAAGGGGCCTAAAATGCCACGCCTCTTTTTACTATATTACATTTTTCGCAATTACGCAAAAGTAGTTGAACGGATTTTCAAGATAGTGCTAATCAATTGCATATGAAGGCCATATAAGTTTATAATTGTAAGAAGGCGCGAAAACACAATGAATTTCATTTATATGGGACATCCCATGAGCGTTGGTAAAGCAAAAAAAATATATATTCCGGCCACATCCGCAATCAAGCAAAAACGACTAAGCCGATCCTAACTAAATTTCCTGCACAGATAGTGCTAAAAGAGGGTGGAACTACAGGACACATAAGAACACAATTCGACAAAGCGGCGTAAGTTTCCCGCCCCTTTATGCTATACTCAACTTTATTTTATCTTTTACTACTGATAGTATGCGATTCGGCAAAGGGGTAAAAAATTCCACTCCCTTTTTTTTTATTTAATAAAAGTTTTTTTCTTTCTCTTTCGAAATCACACAAAAACGGCTAAACCAATTTCATTTAAATTTGCAGCATAGATAGTACTTTCCGAGGACGCAACATGAAACTTTAGCTATATTAAAAGCCACGATTCGATAAGAATGCGTAAAACGAAACGCCCTTTGTATTATAATTAACGTTACGCCTGTCCGTTTCTCTATATAGATATCTCTATAGATAGTGCTAACCGAAGGTGGAACTAAAGGCTACTTCTGGACCCGGTCCCGTGCTTTAGTTTTTTCCGACACGGTATATTAATATCCAGATGCAATAGAAAACTGAATCGATGTTTTCTCAGGGTCAGCAACGCGGACCGGGTCAGCTAGTGATGAATACAATAGTGGTATTCACGTCAACAATTTTTACCCTTGCAAAATTGCGAAATGCAAAATTATTTACAACAAACATATGAGATGAAATAAAACAAAAAATAATTTTATGTGTGTTTGTTGTAATAAATATTGCTCTTTGCACTTTGCAAGGGTAAAAATTTCTGACGTGAATACCGTCAATAAGAATTTAGAAAAACCAAGTAGATTTTTATCGCAAAAATTGCATTTTTATTTATATTAAATTCATTGGTCTAAATTTAATAAAATATTCCAAAATACATACTATATGTAAAATTTGTGTGATCGCCGTGCATATTATTGCGGGTAAGCTTTATCTCTTAGCACTAGTAAAATTATCCAACTCATTCTTCAACAATTGATTGCAGAAACCCAAAAAAAAAAAAAATGGACATGGCATCAAGATGAAATTGCTGTAAAGAAATTAAGAAGAAATACATTTTTTTACTTCAAAATGTTAATGGAAATCCATACTCTTCACACATGCCGTTATTTTTCTTATTTGTTACATATCCTCCATGGTACGCGAAAGTTAAATCCCACTTCTAAACCATTTTTCCAAAGAAAATTAATTGTTTGACATTAATTTTCTATTTTATGTCTGTATGTTTGTCTGTCTTTTATTGCCATTCTAAGTACTTTCCACGTTTCCTCTCTCCTCAGTTCTTGTATCTCATCGTTCCACCAGTAGACTGGGGGTTTATTTTTGCACGGTTTCATCTGTCTGTCTGTCAGTCAGTCAGTCAGTCAGTCAGTCAGTCAGTCAGTCAGTCAGTCAGTCAGTCAGTCAGTCAGTCAGTCAGTCTGTCTGTCTGTAGGAAACAGTGTTTCTACTATGGTTGTCGCCCATGTCGGTTCTTTAATACCGGGTATTGGTTTCATTACACCTAGCTTCTTCATCACGATTTTGTACGGTTTTCCCCAGGGGTCCGTGTCGACTTCTTTGCAGAGTTCTGACCAGCACTTTCGTTTGCTATCTTTAATTGCTCTTCGGAGTGTTTTCCTTGCTCTCTTGTATTCGAGTCGCAAGGCCATGTCGTTGTGGTTGCGTGTGGTTGCTCTGCGGGCGGTGAGACACTGTTTCCTTAGTTCTCGTATTTCGTCGTTCCACCAGTAGACTGGGGGTTTGTTATTGTACGGTTCCATTTTCGGCATTCCTACATTACACGCTTTAGTAACTATCTTTGTCGTAGATTCCTCTGCACTTTGAGCGTCGATAGTATCATCTTGGCTTGCAGCGTTTCTCTGTTTCGTTCTGGAAATGTAATCAGCGAGCTTTTCCTGTTTCAGTTTCCTGACATTCCACCTAGGAAGGTTGACCTCTGTTTGAACGACTGGGTTGTGGTCGTCGACCCTAAACGTGATGTACTGGTGGTCACTCAGTGTGAGATCCTCAAGCACTGTCCAATTCATTTGTTGGTTATTAAACACATCTGATCCAAAAGTAATATCTATAATGCTACTGCTTTGACCTCTGCGAAATGTTGGGCTATCACCATTGTTATAGACTGTGAAGCCAAGAGATGCTATCATCTCGTTTACGATCATGCCCCGTCTATCGAGACTTCCAGAATTCCATTCTGGGGATTTGCTGTTGAAATCGCCACCTACTATCACATTACATGTTGTTCCTCTGATACTAAGCTCTAATCTATTTATAGCCGATTCAAAGTCCGTAATAACCATGTTTGGAGAAAAGTAGCAGCTATATATACGAACACCTTTGACGGTGGCGTAGACAAAGCATGGATTCTCCTCATTTACCTCCTTTACGTACAAATGTTTGTTCACGATCATGATCGCCGCTCTATTAGTAGAGTCTTCATACCAAATGCCGGAATAAGGTCTCCTATATGGTTCGCTTATTAATACGATATCACTTGTACTTTCCGTCGCCTTCTGTATCATTAGGTCATGTGCTTCTCTTCCATGCCCGATATTTATCTGTATGATCTTTAAAATCATTTTTCCACCAGATTTCTCCTATTTTCCGCGCATACAGCGCTTCCAATGACATGGTCTGTATTTTGCAGACCGGCTACCTGGCAGATTATGCACCTTCGATTTTGCTTGCACGTTCTAGATATATGCCCTTCTTGACAACAATTCCTGCAGAGATTTGATCTGTCTTCTCCATGGCATTCTGTTGCACGATGTCCTCTATCCAGGCACCTAAAGCACGTTGTGGGTTGTGCCTTCAACCTAACTCGGCATCTGACCCATCCGACCTTGATTTTTTTCTCGTTTAAAAGATTTGTTGCAATACTTGCTGGCATTTGTACTAATGCTTGTTTAGTTTTGCCATACGCCTCTCTGATGTTTAGGATTTTAAAAGTGTCCTCCATCTGTACTCCTGTAGCAGCTATTAGGGCATCTCTTAGCTCTTCTTTGTCTGTGGATTCATCCAAATCCCTGATGTCAAGAGTTTGAGTTCTAGCAACCGATCGAATTGTGACCTCCTCGCCAAGAGTGTTGGACAAAACGTACTTAAGCTTTGCAGCTTGTCCTTCTCCCTTTTTAAATTTCACGAGAAGTTCTCCTGCTTTTGTTCTTCTCATGCTGCTTATTTCTACACCAATTTCACTAGGATTTACCTTAGTTTTCATCTTTTTTATTACCTCGGCGTATGTTTCCGGGTTAGCCTTGATTGTGATGGCTTCTCCTGATTCACGTATGGGGTTTTGTTGTCTTTTTCTTGGTGTCTTTTTCCGTTTTCTTTTACGATGCTGCACTGTTTCCCAGTTGTTTTCTTCCATTGGTTTGTCAGACTCGTTTTGATCAACATGACTGACCACAGCAGAAATAGCATCTTTAGTTCTCGGGGTGTTTACCGTAATAAGTCGTTTGGGTACTCTGTCATGCTTTGGCGACATTGATTGTAACCTTTTGCCTCTCTTCTCTGTGTTTTGGGTGGATGTTGAGGGCGTTTGTATGTCCACCTGTACTGCCTTTGATTGCGTAGTTGCTTTTATTGTGGAAGTAATTTCTGTAATTGTGTTGCCCGAAATTGCTTCCCTAACCTCCTTCATTTGCCGGTATATTGCTAGGGCACATGTAATATCATCACGTATCGACTTGTGTATATTCTTAGCCGTTTGTAAGACTTGGCTTACTGAATCAATCTTATTACCAAGATCAATAAACGCCTTTGCCTCTTCTTGTTTTAGTTGGGTCAGGTGCGATGCATCCTCCTCTACTGGTTTTGCGTTTTTCGTTGTCTCCACAACAGCACTTCCGCTGCTACCCGGTGGTGATCTTATCACCGTAAGACTTCTTTTAAAAGGATCAGCATTATAGTTTACTGCTTCCTCTTCATTAGTACCATCAGTATTTCTTATATTCATATTTATCTTCGATGAGTTTTTAATTAAATATGTATCCATATAAATGGGTCCCATCTCAGAGCCGCTATCTCTGTTTTTTGTATAGTCACGTAAGATCCTATGGTTATCTATACATGCAGATAAAACAAGGGTTGACGTGGATACCTTATGAGTGCTCCACGTTCAGTGCCAGATCCGTGCAAAACGGGTGATTCATCCGAATCCTATACAATGCCAACTTAATGGTCAAAACTTCGAACGTACTCCGAGGCTTGCCAGGTTTTAACGGGACGGAGGCAGCAGTGCATTGGCCTGAAAGCCATTTCCGCAGATTTTCACTCTGATTTTCACTCTGAGTACTCAGGTTCCAGAATACCACTGCCGTCAGCCCAGGGGTCGTCAATTCACAGTCGTTGTTCCAGAAATGCCATAATTAAGGTCGTACTGGGATTGGCCTTAATGCCTTTCGGCGGGGATTCTAATCTTCTTGAGAGTATACCAGTCCATCTACTGTGCTCCAGGAATACAGTTACAAAGAATGTGCTGGATTTGGTATTAATGAAAATATACCATCACCTGTTAACTGGTTATCAATTTATGATACTTCCTCGTCGACGGAACGTGGGGGAAACCACGGAGACGTCACTCTCCTAACTACTCCTCTCTTGAGGGTACCCCTGTGGTTGGGTGCCTATTTAAGGGCGACATCCACTCGCCCTGACGCAGAACTTCTCTGAGCACTTGTACCTATTTTTGATACGCTCTCCAAACCTGCGACGACTCGAGGTCCGCGGGGTCGTCACTCCCGTTATCCTGTAATAAGGATACCTCTGCGGTCTGTCTGTCTGTCTGTCTGTCTGTCTGTCTGTCTGTCTGTCTGTCTGTCTGTCTGTATGTCTGTATGTCTGTCTGTCTGTATGTCTGTCTGTCTGTCTGTCTGTCTGTCTGTCTGTCTGTCTGTCTGTATGTCTGTCTGTATGTCTGTCTGTCTGTCTGTCTGTCTGTCTGTCTGTCTGTCTGTCTGTCTGTCTGTCTGTCTGTCTGTCTGTCTGTCTGTCTGTCTGTCTGTCTGTCTGTCTGTCTGTCTGTCTGTCTGTCTGTCTGTCTGTCTGTCTGTCTGTCTGTCTGTCTGTCTGTCTGTCTGTCTGTCTGTCTGTCTGTCTGTCTGTCTGTCTGTCTGTCTGTCTGTCTGTCTGTCTGTCTGTCTGTCTGTCTGTCTGTCTGTCTGTCTGTCTGTCTGTCTGTCTGTCTGTCTGTCTGTCTGTCTGTCTGTCTGTCTGTCTGTCTGTCTGTCTGTCTGTCTGTATGTCTGTCTGTCTGTCTGTCTGTCTGTCTGTCTGTCTGTCTGTCTGTCTGTCTGTCTGTCTGTCTGTCTGTCTGTCTGTCTGTCTGTCTGTCTGTCTGTCTGTCTGTCTGCCTGTCTGTCTGTCTGTCTGTCTGTCTGTCTGTCTGTCTGTCTGTCTGTCTGTCTGTCTGTCTGTCTGTCTGTCTGTCTGTCTGTCTGTCTGTCTGTCTGTCTGTCTGTCTGTCTGTCTGTCTGTCTGTCTGTCTGTCTGTCTGTCTGTCTGTCTGTCTGTCTGTCTGTCTGTCTGTCTGTCTGTCTGTCTGTCTGTCTGTCTGTCTGTCTGT
>OY992537.1:147337340-147424840 GCA_963921195.1 Pegoplata infirma | reverse complement strand
TTAATTTTATACTCGAAAACGCGCTAAATCCTTTATGTTTATACTCAACATCAATTTTAGAATCATTAAAACAAAAGGAAATAAAAGACTTAGTTGCTGATGCAAAAAGCTCACAATTTCACGATCTATACTCTGAGTTAGATTATTGTATGAAACCCATTTCAGATTCAAATTTTTCGTCTCGAGCTACAAGTTTGTTAATAAAAGCTAGAGGTGGATTATTAGATCTAAATGCTAGGTGCTTCAGAAACTCTTCAGTAGGCATATGTACATTATGTAACCTAGATTCAACTGAAAATACTTTTCACTTCGTTGGAATCTGTCCGATTTATAATGAGTTTAGGATAAAATACTTTGGTAAAAGCACACTAACTTTAAATGAGGTTGTAAATATATTAAATGGTACGGATTATTATAATATGTTATATAAATATTTGGAAATTTGTTTAAAATATAGAAAATTAATAATTGATGAATTTGCTTAGTTATTTTGTTATATAAAACAGCATCCAATGTGATATATGTACTAGTTAAAAAAAAAAAATCAAAACTTTGTTTAAAAGTAATTATTTAATTGAACTTTTAAAATTTATAATTAAACGTAAATATTTATATTGAATTGTTTAAAAACAGATGTTTAAATTAAATAATTAAAAGTTAAGCGTAAACATATAAATGTTTACACTGATAGAAATTAGTACACGACAATAATAAAAATCTACATTAATGTTATGAAAAATAACGTTAAAAAGGAACCAATGTAGGGTTTCATAGAATTAATGAAATAGGTATCATAAAATGTAATTGCAAGAACAAGTTTCATTAAATTAATGAAAATTGTTCATACAAAATATAAATTGTATTTATGAAAATTTTGCATTACTTCAATGAAAAAAGTATTTAATTCTAATGAAATACTTTCATTGAATAAATCCTACTTTTTATTTTTGAAATGAAATACTTTCATTCAATAAATGCTGCTTTTATTTTTAAAATGAAATATATTTATAAAATTGTAAACATGTTTTTATAAAATTAAAAATAATAAAAATGGTTTTCACTTTGTTTTCTCGCACAAAATTTTACTCCAACCTTAAATTGTAATACGTAATTAAAACCACGAACTAATATAAGAATTTAGTAAATAGAAAAACAATAATTTATTTTTTTTTTTTAATTTCATAAAAAAAGTCTGAAAAAATCACAAAATCACCAAGTTAAAAAAACACTTTCACATATTTTTTATTTTATCTATAGATTTCACTTAGTTTTCTCACACAACATTTTACTATAACATTTACTTTTAATACGTAAGTTAAACCACGAAGTAAAACAAAAAAAAAATCACTCTGTGATCAGCTGTTTTTGCGCGCGTAAACTAACAGACTAAACAGACGCGACACGACAGGTGTCAAAAAACAACATTTTGTAAATAAATCTTAATGAAATTTTTTAATGAATCTACGAAATCTAATGAATCAAAATTAATTAAAATCTTGCACTATATGTATGAAATTTCATTCAGCATATGAAATATTTCATTGTTGTAATGAAACAACGTTATTGAATTCCATTCATTAGCGATATGAAGCGTTTTTCTATCAGTGTAGGTAAAATAGTTAAAATGAAATGAATTGAATGAAATTTATACTTACATAAATTTAAAAATATTGTTTAATTTTAAGATACAATTTAAATCAGCTTAAAATACCAATCTGGCTCTCAACTATTTAGTTATGCCAAACATAGATAATAAGAATATTAAATCATTAATTAATATGTTTTTATTATATCTATTAAATAAATAAAAAAAATAAAATAATCTAAATATCTCAAGATGAGATTGATCAGTTCTAAGGTCAGATTCGGATTTGGCGCATGAAAAACTAATAGAAAAATATAAGTATACTGTTAGCAATGTATAAAAAATTGGCTAGGGTTACAAAGTTTGTTTTCTTTTTTTAAACCGAAATATCTTTTTAGGACTTCAATAAAATATTTTCTTAACGAAGTTTTTACATGTTGCTAAAAGAGAGTTTATTATTTTTAGACCTAAACTTCTTTCAGCAGAACCGTAATTTAAATTAAAAATGAAATATCAAAAAACAAAATATAGCAAAAAAAATAGGTAAAAGTACTAAAAAAAAGAAATTTCGGTTAATCGGTTAACCGACACAAATTAATCGGTTTATTTGTTATTTGAAAATCGACAATTTTAAATTATTTGAACAGTTAATCGACCAAAAATAATCGGTTAACCGATTAACGGTTAATCGATTGAATACCCTAGTGGATAGAGTCGAATATGTATTAATACTTTAGTTTGTGCACAAACGATTTGTCATTAGACTCGTTTGCTACTTTGTAGTAAATCGTTTCTATTTTTGCTAAATAATCTTGACAATGGAATCTGACAAATTCCGAAACACGTGTCGATTAAGTCTTAACCAACATAAATAAATTTAAAACAAAAAATAATTTTCTTGAAAATAATGCTATGAGAATATCATGGTTTTAATTAGTAAAAAAATAATGACCTCGAGCCAAAATAAACATCCTCAAAATATAATATTTTAAAGGTCAAATAAAACAATTTTTATTTTTTAATAAAAATTAATCAGAATTTGAATATAATGGTTGGCACTAGAGATGGGCGATGCTCACGTGATTTGCGTGATTCACGTGAATCACGCATGAATCACGTGATTCGTGAGTAAATTTTTTTCTACTCACGTGAGCGTGCGTGAGCGTGAGTACCAAAAAAAAAGTTCGTGCGTGATCGTGCGTGAGTAAAATTCTTGCGTGAATTTTTCGTGATTTTAATTGTTTCCCAGATTTTTTTGTTCGGTTACGTTTTCTTGATTTTTTCATGGTCTTTTAAAAAAATTATAAATTTAATAAGTTTTGTAAATGGCTCACTGAGGAATTTGCACCGTGCTTCCATCAGGAAATGTCTTTAAATTCTGACATATATTAGGTATTTCTTGAGGACATGTTCTAACATTGTCATCAATGAATGTTTGTTTTAAGATTGTGAAAAAATCCTCATCTATAAGGAAATGTCTTCACAATAGCAGTATATCAAACTAAACTTTACATCTACCTGGGCAGTACCGTTTTAACCATAAGGGGCCCGAAAAGGCAATAAATTCGGTTATACGAAAATAAAAATTTTTTTTAATATCTTTTAAAAGAAAATTTCTTATTTTCTTACAGAAAAAATCTCAGAATCTAACAGACTTTTCGTATACACTGAGACTTTTTCTATAGGAGAAATTTGTAATTTATCAAAAGTCTCAAATCCTTAGAAATATTTGCTACATAAAAAGTTTCAGAATGTGAACTATTTTTCGTACAGAAAAAGTTTCAGATTCTGAGATTTTAAAAGTCTAATGTTCAGAGAAGTTTTTCCAAAATAAAAAGACTCAGATTCTAAGACACTTTTCGTATTGAAAAACTCTCAGATTCAGAGACGTTTTTCGTATAAAAATATTCTCAGATTCTGAGACATTTTTCGTACAGGAAGTTTTTTTTTCACGAATATCATGGTTTTAATAAGTTAAGAAAAATTACCTCACTGCAAAAGAATGTTTTTTTTTCGTGCGACTTTTTACTTTCCAGCGGAGCCCCAAGTTCTTATGTGCCCAGCGTCATACAAAGTCGAAAAGTTATTTTTTAATATGATAAAGATAATTTATAAAGAAAATGGATGGAAGTAAAAACTAATGGAAATACGAAGATTTTTTGCATTTTCGTTTGACCTATATCAGACATTTCCACAAAGACGACTTAGGGGAAATGTCAACACCCCCTGACAACTGCCGATTATGATTGTGGAAATTTTAAATTTTTTTATGAAACTGTCCTCAACTCGGTAATTGGAGATGTCATGGGGATGTCAGGTGTGACTCTGACATGTCAGCAAGTCGTCACCACGGATGGCTCAAGGACTTTCCCAACTGGGTAATGCATAAAAAATATGACAAAAATTTTTTTTTGCATATTTTAATTCGTGAGTATTTCGTGATCGTGATTACGTCGTGAGCGTGACTAAATTTTTTTTCTACTCACGTGAGCGTGCGTGAGCGTGAGCAGAAAAAAAATGTTCGTGCGTGATCGTGCATGATTACAATTTTTGTTTCGTGAGCGTGCGTGATCGTGATTGAAAAGTCACTCACGATCCACTCTCTAGTTGGCACGAATAAATTGTACAATCGTCAATCTTACCCACGCACCATCAATATACCGTCAATATAATTGCACATTCTACATAATATTGCGTCGTCTAGACCTGTAGTCCAGAAATGGTCCATTTATAATCAGATTTGATTAGATTACCAAAGTCCACGTTTAACTCCTACAAAAAAAATTTAAACAAAAAATTTCATTTTGAGAGATTTATGAAAAATCCGGAGAATGGTTTGTATGTGGACTTGTCCGATTCCTTTTAAATTTGGATTGATGATTTCTGAATACGAAATACCTATTAAAATACGGTTGTTAGGGTTATTTGACCCATATTTAAAGATGATGTTTGTATGTGGCTTGTTTTAAGACATGAACCGATTTCATCCAAATTCAATTGGCTTTGCCCTTCGGTTAAAAAAAGCCTAAACTTCAAACTTTAGACAAATCTTTTAAAAATTGCGACCTGTATCGTGCGCACAACGTTTACATGGAAAGACTGACACACGGGCGGACAAAAAGTAATTCTGAGACGTTCAGTATGCTTGAAGGTGGCTTTAGAACATCAGCACAAAGTTATTACACCCTGTACCACAGGGTGTATTATTTTTAAATAATTTATTTTTTGGACCATCACTTTTTACGATGTTTAGCCATAACATTTTTTTTTAATTCCAACTACTTCCCGTGCCTCTCCACGACTTAAACCCCGGTTTTGATAATGTTCTCCATTGCTTCTTTAAAAAAAAAAAAAAAATACCATTCGATTCTACATCCTACGACATTTTTTGTTAGCTACAGAAAAGTGACGATTAACCACGGAAAAAATATATATTTTTTTTGCCAACATCAGAAAAACATATCGGCCAAGCCTCATTTGGTGTTATCGTTCTGGCTTTGGCATTTTACAGTATACTATAAAAATTAAATACTGGGAATGTACAATATTTTTTGTTTTGCCAACAGTGGGCCAACATTAGAAAAACATATTGGCCAAGGCGCTTTTTGGTGTTATCATTTTGGCTTTGTATCTGTACAGTATTTTTTGTAAATCTGGTATTTTGCCAACGTTGGCAACACCTTTACCAATGCTTTACAAACCTTGGCCCGGTTGTATTTTTCTGACTGGGAAATCATGGGTTACAGAAAGGGATACAAAATTGGTTCTAGAATGAGGTGAAGAACCGTTCCGTAGATGGGGTTCCTAGACTACTTCCGTAGAACTTGCCCTGATGGGACAATTTCAAACAAAAATCATGAATACTTTTTTGAAAAAAAAAAAGTTTTGAAAAAAAAGTTCCGAAAAAAATTTTGTGAACATTTTCCAAGTTCGGACTTTCAAAAAATTATTACATTCAATTACCTTACAGCACGACGTAAGATACGACGTAACACATAGCCACGACCAGTGTTGTCGGGATTTCCTCCATCAGCCAATGCTATTGTTATAGTTCTAGCATGATCAGCCAAAACACGATATGCCATATCAATGCCATTTACATCATCTATGCCCACTTTACCACTATATGGAGGACAGCCGGTGCCGACTTCTACTGCTTTGAATAAAGGCACAAATATATCAGTGTCGTAATTGGAACGCTTATCTTGAATAACTGAGACAAGGCGTTCAAACCCCATACCACAATCAATATGCTTTTTTGGTAAAGTTCTTAAGCTGCCATCTTGCTCACGATTAAACTGAATGAAAACTAAATTCCAAATTTCTAAGACATCGGGATCATCCATATTTACCAACTCTGGGACACTGCGGCCACCAATACGATCAAAATGCAATTCAGAGCATGGACCACAAGGTCCAGTTTCGCCCATTTCCCAAAAGTTGTCTTTCATATTACCTGGCAATATATGTTCTGGTTTAAGACCCAAATCCAACCACAATTGTTTGCATTCCAAATCAGGTTCTAGACCGTTGGCTTCATCGCCGCCAAAATATGTGACATATAAGCGTTCTTTAGGAAGCCCCATGCGATCTGTTAAAAATTCCCATGCCCAAGCACATATTTCCTTTTTAAAATAGTCGCCAAATGACCAATTACCTAACATTTCGAAAAAGGTGTGATGGTAAACATCTTTTCCAACATCATCTAAATCGTTATGTTTACCACCAGCACGAATACACTTTTGTGTATTGGCTACACGTTTCCAGTTTGACATATCACTATTTGGGTTGACTGTTCCCAAAAATATAGGTTTAAATTGATTCATGCCAGCATTCGCAAAAAGCAGTGTTGGATCATCCAAAGGAATTGTGCTAGAAGAATGCACATAAATGTGGTCTTTTTCTTTAAAAAAGTCAAGATAGGACTTACGAACTTCTGCAGCAGTTAGAAACTTCATCACGGCAAATCTGAAAATAAAAATGATAAAGACTGATATGAATTTTAGATTTTTGGTCTGTTAAAAAGTAATAATAGCTTATGTCGAAACCCCTTTTTTGAAATTTAAAGGGTTTTTTAAAAAATTGCAATAAAAAAATGTTTCCCTTTTACCCCCTCTTTACCCCTTTTTGTTTCCTAAAAATCAAAATTAGCAAAACTCAACTTTTCAGGAGACTGTTTTTTATGTTTAACATCAAATACTTCAAAATGATCATATGGATTTTCTCCAGTTTTGGACTGAATATACCCAGGTAGAAAAATACAACCGTAAAAACGCTTTTAAAGCGCTCTGCATGGTAGTACGAATGCTTTTAGATCATACGGAAAACCACCCTCAGAGCACTTTCAGATAGTCCTAATGATAACACCGTTAAACGGTTTATATAAAGCGTTTTTAAAGACATTTATAATGGTGATTTGAGAACGCTTCGTTAAAGCATTATTAAAGCGTTAAAAAGCAAAAAAATATAGCAATTTTAAAATTAGTTGTAAAAATGTTAAAGTTTGCAAGAAAATAACTTTATAGTTTCACTCGAGTAAAAATTTTGATATTGCACCAGATCTATTTTAATCTTGCTCAATATATAATCAGATCTTATCAGATCTGGAAATTGACCTGATCTAATTATATCTGTTTTGATCAGTTCTGATACAAACTGATCAAATTAGATCTCGTTGGATCCGACATTTGGCCCACATATATTGTGATCTTATAAGATCTGATTTGATCAGAATTGATATTGTAGCATTTGTATATTGATTTTTGCAAAAATTTCTATTGTTTAGAACAAATAATAATTAAATTTTTATTTTAAATGGTTGTTATTTAATTTTATTTAGTATTTAAATGATAACAATATTTTAACGTATAATACATATAAAAACAGTTTAAAAATAAATTGGGTATTCAAAAATAAAAACTACAATATTTAAATATTAAATCTACATACAAGATTAAAAATAAACTCTTCGATCTTTTAACTTTTTTACTCACGATGTATTGCACTGTTTTATCGTAATAATTAAGAAACATGTGCCTAACATCAAGGGCCAAGTATTCCTTTGTATAAACCTAGTTGGCAAAAATATTATCGCTGACATACTGCTGATACTCCCTTTATAAAATTGCTGGCATCTTCATACAACTAAACAGTTCTTGCGAATAAGGACGAATAGACCATTTGTATAATTTAACAAATGACGATAAAAAATCAGGAAAAGGTAAAAACTAACATTTTTGTGAAGTTTTTTGTATGTATTAATGGATAAATGCATTATGCAAATATGTTGAAAAAATATTCGTTTTAACCGTTTCCAGCGTATTTATCGTCATTTGTAAAATTATACAAATGGTATTTTATTCGCATGAACTGTTCAATTGTTACAAATGTCCATAAAGACAAGCGGTTTCCTAAACAAATCGTTGGTGGGCACCGAAGCTGGTACTGCTGACCAACTGATGACTTGTCATTGGGGACGTTTGAAAAATAATTGTATGACGATGTGAGCAATTTCATAATGAAAGATTCAGCAGTTAGTCAGGGGTATTTTTTTTTTTTGCCGACTGGAAAATTGTGTATAAAAAAATAACGGTTCGAAGATAAATTTTAAACAAACGGATCCTCTTTAAATTTTTCCGATTTCATAGGCATCCGATTTCATGTTGTCATTCATTTTTATATACATCGAATATTGTTGGGAAAACTTCCTCAATCTGCACCTTCACAGTAATCAAAGTTTGAGTATTGAATTTGTTTTACCATTTCAAGCCAATCTGCAAATCGAGGGAAATTTTTTATAATTTATTTCTTAATTTTCGTGGTCATCACTAAAATACTTACGTTAACATAACAAACAGCTCAATTCAAATTAATTTTTATTTATTTTGATAAAAATAATAAAAATTTTATGTTTTTTCCAAAATTAATATTTTTTTTATATTTTGGTATTTTTCATTTGACAGAAAATTCGAATTTTTTTATTTTGTGTTTACCCAAGTAGAAATTCATGACGGTTATAAAAATAAAGCGTTTTTAAAGCACTCCAAAGTAGAAACTCATGACGGTTATAAAAAAATAGCATTTTTAAAGCACTTCCAAGTATAAATTCATGACGGTAAAAAAAGTCGTGACTTATCAAAAATAAAGCATTTTTAAAGCATTACTTCATAACGCTTTATGAACGTTTAGAAAAAGCCTTTTGAGATTACTTTTTCGCCAAATTTATGTTGGTTTAGGAATACATACATTTTTTTTACAACACTTTTTTACACTACTTTTTAAATATGGTTTACAACGACCAAAAACGCCGTCGAAATTATTAACTTTTATAAAATAATATTCACATACATTTTGCTTTATTTTTAATAATTTTAAGTTTTATTATCATTTATGTAAAAGAGTTATAGCAATTGTTTCGTTACAAAATTTAGAAAGAATACACTTAACTTCTACCATATTAATGTTTATTTCAATTACATTTTTATCCAAATGTTTAACCTTATACAGTCCTATATCTTTTGATGAAATTGGGTAATCAAAAAACTCGTTCATTTCATTGAAAACATTGCCTTTGAAAAATATACTATCAGATTTGTGTTTAGCTCGTTTTGTACTAAAAATTTGATTTACTATCATAATTTTCCCATTACTAAAGGGTACTTTTCACTATCACACATTTCCATTATACAAGCGTAATTTCACCATGTTAGCGAAATATTTTTTAAAAAATTTGGCCAGAAATTGTTCACTTATTAGATACGACTAGGTTTCAATCAAAAAAGAATCCAAAAATCTTTAGGAAGTTGGTCAATTTTGATGTGTATAATGGAAAAGTGTGATAGTGGAAAGTCCCCTTAAGTAGGCATACGTTATCATTTTGGTATAAAAAAACAGTAATTTTTTATAAAAAAAATAATATATTTATCTTTTGTAAAAACTTTCATTTGGTTTTTATATTGGTGGAAAATTACTTTAGGTTTTGTATCTGAAATGCTTGTAAATTGCTTTTTTTTTTGCATATAAAGCACTTTAAAATTGCTTTACATACCGTTTCAAAAGTGATACATTTTTGGTTTTTGCAATGCTTTAAAAGCGCTATAACGAAGCGTTCTAAAATCATTATTATAAATGTCTTTAAAAACGCTTCAAATAAACCGTCTAACGGTGTTATCATTAGGACAGTCTGAAAGCGCTCTGAGGATGGTTTTCAGTATGGTCTGAGAGCATTCGTACTACCATACAAAGCGCTTTAAAAGCGTTTTAACGGTTGTATTTTTCTACCTGGGTACATATTCAATTTTGATTTTATTTGGTATCAAAACAAATAACGGAGATTTTAAAATAGAGGGTGTTCATTTACAATTGAAATCTTAAATAAGCTTAGTTGCTTGATTAATTGTATATTTGATATGGATATAAATCTTGCTATAGTGATAGATATCATAGAAGATATAACCAGATATGATACAAAATCTCGTTATATATAGGAACAGATCAAACATATCTCGTTATATATAATTTGATCTTGTATAAGATATAAATATATATAATCATATATAGTTAGATATAATTATATCTTCACATTTTTACTCGGGCAGAGGAAATCTTTCGTTTTAAAGGATATTGAAAATTGGAAAATTATACATTTTTGTTATATGGTTGAGCAATAATTCTAAATAATGTAGTGGATTTAGGCAGTACTGACACTTTACATTCTTTATACAGTTTGTCGTATTTTTCCATCCAGAAAAATAGATACTTCATGCGAAGACAATTTTAAGAAAATTATTAGAAACAAACAATGAATTTTCACAAAATTTTTCACATCACAATGATGTAGCTAATATGGAAGCTACAATATCTCAGTTTTCTGACTTCGATTTTAAAACCAGTTTCTTAAAATCAATTGTAAATGCTTCATACAAATTCTCAAAATAAAACGCCATTGGTAGTATACCCACTCTACAAGAATAGAATGGAATCCAATGCAACAAAATTGGTGTTTTCTTATGGCTGCCTCTCATCCTGATAACGTATGCCCAATTTGAAATGCAAAACCTATCAGCCTTACCATAGAAGAATCAAATATATTTAAAACCAGCTTTTAATTTTATTACCATACAAATTGTTTTTGTTTTTAAAATCGACTTTCAAAAAATGTATTGAAAATTTGAAATTTAAAATAAAACTTTTGTTAAAATAGACTTTTTGTTTTCTTGTGGTAAGGGCCTATGATTGTAAATCAAATTTTTATCACAAAGGTATCCAATATCTTTAATGAAATGAACAACATTTTATAATAAATTTCATCAATAGATACACTCAACCAAAAATCATTGTATTCCCAAAGAAAATCGTTGTAAATTCAACAGAAATCATTGTTGATTTTGACCCTACAAATATTTATGTTGATTTCAATAAAAATTGTTGTCAGTTTTTGTAAAAGTTGATCAACTCGTTTTTTTGTTAATCAACTCGTATTTTATGTAAATTCAACTCATATTTTTGTTAATATAAGAAATTTTATTATTAAAAAAAAGCTTGTTGTTATTTGTAAATATTCTTTTATTAAGCATAAATCACAATATTTATTTATTTCCGGCTTTTTAAGCAGCAATATTTGAAGATTTTCACACACACTTTGTTTATTTGTGTTATATGCATCCATTAGACATTCTCTAGTTATCTGATGATACCAAAACAAAATCCTAAAAAAAAACAAAAAACGTTTTAATATAGTATGAATACATAAAGTAATCAATGTATTTCATTACTTACCAAATATTTACAGATCAGATCCTATTTTTATTTATTTTTCTAATATTAAATAATTTTATAAGAAACAAACACATTAAATAATTTTATAAGAGACAAACACATTGCTACCAACTCACTCGTTGTAATAAAAAAAAACGAACGAACAGGGTTGTTTTTTTCATTTTTGGTTTATCTATTGAATTCTGTAGACGCAATTGTAACAATTGAACCAACTATACTGATTATTCAACGATATCAACATTATTTTTTGTTGAATATTGCATTATTCTGTAAAACTTGATCTACAATGGGTTTACTAATTTTTCTACTAAGATATTTCTATGAGTGTACAGGACATAATAGGATAGAATGTTGAAAATACTTTGTAATGTGAAAATCATGATAGCAAACCCAATTTATTGCTCAAATCAAGCCAAAAACAATTTTGACAGTTCTTACACACAAAAAAATATTTTACCAACAACTTGGGAGGATATGCGTTTTTAAAGTTTTTTACATTAATTATGAAAAATTTTGTAACATTTTACCAAGTTTAATTTTGGTTAAGGTTTGTAAAATTGCACAAGGTTAAATACTCTTATTAATCAGAAACAAGCAAAAACTTGGTAACAAATGCTATTTTTTGCATAATATACGCAAAAAACTTTAAAAACGCATATCCTCCCAAGTACTTGGTAAAAATTTTTTTGTGTGTATTTTTTGAATGGCAGTGAAATAAAATCATAGGTTTGGTTGAAAAGTACCCAAGTTTACCAAAGCGTTTTTAAAGCACTCCAAAGTAGAAACTCATGACGGTAATAAAAAATAGCATTTTTAAAGCACTTCCAAGTATAAATTCATGACGGTGAAAAAAAAAGTCATGACTTATAAAAAATAAAGCATTTTTAAAGCATTATTTCATAACGCTTTATGAACGTTTTGAAAAAGCTTTTTGAGATTACTTTTTCTCCAAATTTATGTTGGTTTAGGAATACAATTTTTTTTACAACATTTTTTTAAAATACTTTTTAAATATGGTTTACGACGACCAAAAAGCCGACATTAAAAGCGAATTAACTCTAGACGACCCCATAACAGATTTAGTTAAGTTTGAGGAGTTTGTCAAAAAGGTTAAAACTGATCAGCAATTTTGCAATTCACTGGCATGTATTTTTCTATATTTACATTTGAATCAAAATTACTAATTTTATTTTGTTATTCAGCGTGACCTGATGCGGCTTACATGTAAGGCCGACTCATTATATGAGGCCATTGGAAGTATCCTTTCCGTTATAATGTCCCCAGGTTTACAGCAAATGTTTAGCTGCGTTGGAAAACCGACTAAAGTAGTTTCGAAAAAAAATTTTAGCACCACTAAAGTTTTTAATGAATTGAAAGGTAATATTATGCTGGCCAACAACTATATATCTTTGACCAAAACATGTATGTGTTTTTCACAAAACAATTTTTAAAGTAAAATTTATGTTAATAGAAACTTTTCAATTTTATTTTGATATTTGTGAAGTATGCGCGAAAGCATCAAATTAAGCAAATTTCTAGATCTTTTCAAAAGATTTAAAAAAAACACATCGCAGTTTTCGTCAGATCAGAAATGCTACATACTAGTGCCTACGGTCAGTACCGTAGTACCGGAAATACCGGTATTCCCGGTTCTCGGTATTACCGGGAAATGGTACCGGTTTCCCGGTTCTCAATTCATTCCCGGTAATCCCGGGAATACCGGTATTCCCGGTTCCGGTTCTGACGGTATTCCCGGGACTACCGGTATGTATATTTTGTAAAATTTTGTACAATTAAAATTTTTTATTTGCTTTTACCAAAAAAATACAAAACATGTGAAAAACACCATTTCCATTTTATTTTTTTAATTTAAGAAAAAAATAGTTACATGATTTTTAAATTTTTTTACAAACACAACTTAATATCACTGAAATACTGATTAAATAGTGTAATTTTAATATTTTGTGGTATAGTATTTTTTTGGTTTTGAGAACCGGTACCAGGATCAGAATCGGGAATACCGGTATTCCCGGGAATATATCTAGAACCGGGAAACCGGTTCCAGAACCGGGAATACCGGTATTCCCGGGAATACCGAGAACCGGGAAATGGGGGGCACTACTATATACCTATTATATTAATAAACTCATTTTGTTTTCCCGTTGCAGAACACCGTCTTCTACAATTTGAAAATGAGTCCGACAAGCAAAAGAGAGAATAACTTTTTGGTATAAAAAAACAGTAATTTTTTATAAAAAAATAATATGTTTATCTTTTCTTAAAACAATAAAAATTAAAACAAAAATAAACTTTCATTTGGTTTTTAAATTGATGGAAAATTACTTTAGGTTTTGTATCTGAAATGCTTGTAAATTGCTTTTTTTGCATATAAAGCACTTTAAAATTGCTTTACATACCGTTTCAAAAGTGATACATTTTAGGTTTTTGCAATGCTTTAAAAGCGCTATAACGAAGCGTTCTAAAATCATTATTATAAATGTCTTTAAAAACGCTTCAAATAAACCGTCTAACGGTGTTATCAGGACAGTCTGAAAGCGCTCTGAGGATGGTTTTCAGTATGGTCTGAGAGCATTCGTACTACCATACAAAGCGCTTTTAAAGCGTTTTAACGGTTGTATTTTTCTACCTGGGTAAGTACCCAAGTAGAAATTCATGACGGTTATAAAAAAAAAGCGTTTCTAAAGCACTCCAAAGTAGAAACTCATGACGGTAATAAAAAATAGCATTTTTAAAGCACTTCCAAGTATAAATTCATGACGGTAAAAAAAAGTCATGACTTATAAAAAATAAAGCATTTTTAAAGCATTATTTCATAACGCTTTATGAACGTTTTGAAAAAGCTTTTTGAGATTACTTTTTCGCCAAATTTATGTTGGGTTAGGAATACAATTTTTTTACACTACTTTTTAAATATGGTTTACGACGACCAAAAAGCCGACATTAAAAGCGAATTAACTCTAGACGACCCCATAACAGATTTAGTTAAGTTTGAGGAGTTTGACAACAAGGTTAAAACTGATCAGCAATTTTGCAATTCACTGGTATGTATTTTTCTATATTTACATTTGAATCAAAATTACTAATTTTTATTTTGTTATTCTGCGTGACCTGATGCGGTTTAAATGTAAGGCCGACTCATTATATGAGGCCATTGGAAGTATCCTTTCCGTTATAATGTCCCCAGGTTTACAGCAAATGTTTAGCGGCGTTGGAAAACCGACTAAAGGAGGGTAATTCCAAAAATTTTCGCCCCACTGTTCGGAAACATGCCTTTGGACGCTACTGAGAATTTGGCTCATAGATATCCAAGTTTATATGAGATATGTTGCATTTTTGGATTTTCAAAATTTGCTGTAGTTTTCAAATTATCGCGGGTCAAAGTTCGACTTTTTAGCAAAATTCAGAAAAATACATGACGTTTAACGTTCTCTAACTTTTTAACTAGTAATCCGAATATCACAAGTAATGGCTGATATGAAAGCTTAATTCTTCTTCTTTTAGGAAATTTTTTCAAAAGCATACGGTTTTTTTTCAGAAGTGTTGCAAAAATTCAAAAACATTTTTTTTGCGAATATTTAAAAAAACACATCTTCGATTTTTTTAAAAAAAAGTTTGGTGATAAACAATACTGTTTTGTACAACATATCCAAAATTCAGAGTGGGATCCCAATGGGATCAAAAAATATTCTGGTTTTAGTACAAAGTTCTTAAATTTTACCTTAGAAAATTAAAATTTTATGTTTCTTCAATATAAAAATTTAAATTTTCAAAGAAAATTATACTATTATAATTTTGAAAACATTCAAAACATTAGAAATTTAAATTTTCTAAGGGAAAAATATGAGAACCTCGTACTTAAAACAGAATATTTTTTGATCCCATGGAGATCCCACTCTGAATTTTTAATATGTTATACAAAACATTGTTATTTTTCACCAGAATTTTTTTAAAAAAATCGAAGATGTGTTTTTTTAAATATTCGAAAAGAAAAAATGTTTTTGCATTTTTGCATCATTTCTGTAAAAAAAAACTGCGTTATTTTAAAAATATAAAGTAAAAAGAAGAACCCCAGCTTTCACATGAGCCTAAATTTGTGAAAATCGGGTCATTGGTTAAGAAGTTACAGCTCTTTAAACGTGATGTATTTTTCTTACTTTTGCTTAAAAAGTCAATCTTTGACCCGCCATAATTCGTTAAATACACCAAATGTAAAAAAACGATATATGGTACATATATCATATTTATGAGGGCTATCTATGTGTCAAGGTTCAAATTTATCTGAGACACCATTTCCAAAAATGACTAAAATTTGAGCTAAATTTTCTGGAATGGCCCAGGAGTTTCGAAAAAAAGTTTTAGCACCACTAAAGTTTTTAAAGAATTGAAAGGTAATATTATGCTGGCCAACAACTACATATATATCTTTGACCAAAACATGTATGTGTTTTTCACAAAACAATTTTAGGTATCAACCTAATTTCGTCCCTTCGCGTTATATTTTTAAAGTAAAATTTATGTTAATAGAAACTTTTCAATTTTATTTTGATATTTGTGAAGTATGCCTTACCGCGAAAGCATCAAATAAGCAAATTTCTAGATCTTTTCAAAAGATTTAAAAAAAACACATCGCAGTTTTCGTCAGATCAGAAATGCTATATACCTATTATATTAATAAACTCATTTTGTTTTCCCGTTGCAGAACACCTTCTTCTACAATTTGAAAATGAGTCCGACAAGTCTATCGTGACCAAAACAAGCCGCTCGCTAGCGGCAGCAAAAGAGAGAATAACTAAACGAAACTAAGTGGCAATCAGTATCTTTGGAAAAATGGCAACACCTAACATTTGTGTCTAAAATATAGACCATGTCTGGCAATGTTTGCAAAAATAAGTACTTAGATCAGAATTGATGAAGGAGAGGAAGAAGAATAATGATTACTAGAAATAAAAATGTGTTTACACATTACAATAACAAGTCTTCTGTGAGAAAAAAACAACAGCAACAACTACACTCGAATTGAAAAAATCAGATTTAGTTGATACTTGCTTAAGAGCCTACTTGGCGTATCGGTCTAGAGTGATTGTACGTTACAAGCAGTTAATAGCAAAGTATTACAGATGATGATGAGTTCAATTCTTGTCGGCTGCGATCTGTAAATAATTTTCACATATAGAGTTTTATTGACTATTAACTAAATAAATTTGACATTAAAAGTTTTTCTGAAGATTATTATAACTGGATAATATGAAACTAGTAAGAAACAAACCAGGATGTCTAAATTTTTAGAAAAATTAAAATTTTTCTTTCACACTTTTCTCAATTCAAAACCATATATAACAAATCAAAAAATTATAATACATAATTATAATTAGAGCCTGAGCTCGACTGTCTTTACATAAAACAATAACCCGGCTAAAAATAAATGTGTATGTTCATATATGGCTATGTATTGATCTTTATATGATCATATATGACATATAAGGAAACATATATGTGACCATATATGCAAAAATCGATCCCACCCGAGTAAAAAAGATCTGATATAATCATATATGCTATTATATAACTATTTATATTTATATATGGTTATGCATGAACTTTGATATGGACATACAAGTTTATATATAGCATTGTATTTTTCCTTGTTTTTTAATATGATAGCATACATATTCATATCTATTTATATACCGATCTATATGAAATTAGATATGACATATAAGGTCGGGAATTTTTAGATATGGCAGATAAAAAGATATATGATTTTATTTATAATTATATCCCGAAATTTTTTTTCAAAATTTTCTAAGTCCCGGACAATTAAAAAAAAATAAAAATTATCAAGTCCTAAAAAATTTTATGAAAATTTTCCAAAGTCGCGGACACAAAATTTTTTTGGCAATTTTTTTTGGAGTAAAAAAATCATTGAAAATGTTTTTAGGAGTAAAAAAATCATTGAAAATGTTTTTAGGAGTAAAAAAATCATAATTAGAGCCTGAGCTCGACTGTCTTTACAGAAACAATCATTGAAAATGTTTTTAGCAGAAATTTTATGTTTTTTTTTAAAAAATTTTTCAAAAAAGTCCCGAAAAAATGTTTTTAAATTTTCTAAGACACAAACATTTTTTGAAATTTTTAAATCCCGTAAAAATGATTTTAGAAAATAAAATTGACAAATTTTTAATAAAAAAAAAAATCCGAAGAATGCAATAAAAACTCTTCTAATTTATAATGTATCCAATCTGATAAAATAATTTCTAATTTTACGTTTAATACCAAAAAATTTTACCAGATTTCATCTAATTATATAAATATTTATATAATTTTAACAGATAAGATATGATTTAATACAATTAGATAGACCCATTTTTGGGATCAAACTTAATCAAATTTGATATTATTTTATCAAAAATAATAGAATTTGATATAATCGTATAATATTCGATCCGCCAATTTTCGGATCAAAATTAATATGGATTTATATAAAAGCATGTCTCTTCATATAAAATTAAATATTGCGTCATATAACTTTTTTTTACTCGGGCACCCGAGTAAAAAAACCCGAGTAAAAAAAAAAACTTTTAAGATCTAATTTGATCTCAAAATTGGCTGTATCAAGTTGGATCAAATTATTATCTAATTGTATTATTTTAGATACACAAATATAAAAAATGATATAATTAGATCCGAATTTTGGTCACATCCAAATAAATCCAGTTGATCTTATTTTATATAAATAAATGTAGATTTATATAATTATATAAAGTCATATATATTTATGTATAACCTCAGATAAGAAAATGGAGCCACATTATCTCTTAGACATGATTAGATCTGAACATATAAAAATTCATATATATTTTAATATGATTGTATCAAGTTATATATTATTATATCAGAACTTTTTTACTAGGGAAGTTATATGACGCAATATTTAATTATATATGAACAGATATGCTTTTATGTAAATCCATATTAATTTTGATCCGAAAATTGGCGGATCGAATATTATACGATTTTATCAAATTCTATTATTTTTGATAAATTAATATCAAATTTGATTAAGTTTGATCCCAAAAATGGGTCTATCTAATTGTATTAAATCATATCTTATCTGTTAAAATTAGATAAATTTTTATATAATTAGATGAAATCTGGTAAAATTTTTTGGAATTTTAAACGTGAAATTAGAAATTATTTTATCAGATTGAATTCATTATCAATTAGAAGAGTTTTTATTGCATTCTTCGGAATTTGTTTTTAAAAAATATTAAATATTAATAATTATTAAAAATTTGTCAATTTTGTTTTCTAAAATCATTTTTAAGGAATTCAAAAATTCCAAAATATGTGTCTTAGAAAATTTAAAAAAATTTTTTCGGAACTTAAAAATTTTTCAAAAACATAAAATTTGTCCTAAAAACATTTTCAATAATTTTTTAATCCAAAAAAATTTCCAAAAAAATTTTGTGTCCGGGACTTTGGAAAATTTTTTAGGACTTGAAAATTTTTTAATTGTCCGGGACTTAGAAAATCTTGAAATTTTTTTTCGGGATATAATTATAAATAAAATCATATATGTATCTTTTTATCTGCCATATCTAAAAATTCCCGACCTTATATGTCATATCTAATTTCATATAGATCGGTATATAAATTGATATGAATATGTATGTTATCATATTAAAAAATAAGGAAAAATACAATGCTATATATAAACTTATATGTCCATATCAATGTTCATGCATAACTATATATAAATTTAAATAATTATATATTAGCATATATGATTATATCATATCTTTTTTACTCGGGCATATATGAGGTCGTATGTAAAATAGGTACCATATATGAAATCATATATGGAACCATATATGTTATCATAAAATGTTAAATCTTAGTTAATGTGTATGCAAATTTGAACCAGAATTACAAAAAAAAAGTTTTTTACGAATAAAATTATATTTTATTACCATCGATTAACTTATATATACATAAACATAACTGCAATACCGCTGCATATAAATAATTTAACAAATATTGTCCTACTTGGAAAATATTCGGTTTAAAAAAATTACTTTTACATAGAAAAATGTTGGAAAAGGTAAGATTTCATTAATATATATAAAGAATTTTAAAATCATGTTTTAATTTTTTTCCAGTTCATCGTCATAACAAGTATAAGCGTGGACATTTTATTCCAAAACAAGATGAACTGAATATTTTCGTATTCAAAATGTCGAAAAGTACTATTGAGTACTTTGATGTTGAAGAAAATTAAACTACGCAGCTACGTTAAGCTTTCGCAACTTATCACTACGATTCCAATATTACAAACTTTTTACAAATCCCTTAATGTCGCCATATCAAATTGCAAATAAAAAGATCGTATAAGCAGTTTTGATACCGAGTTACGAGTTGAAGAAATTCAACTATACGCAGCTACGTTAAGCTCTTTTACTTGGAGGAGAGAACTTATGCGCCACCATAACGTTATCACTACTATTTCAACACTACAAACTATTTTGAAATCCCTTACTGTCGCAATAGCAAATTGGAAATGGAAAGAACATATATGCAGTTTGAAGGCCGAGTTACGAGTTACAGAAAATTCAACCATGCGCAGCAACGTTCAGCTCACTCAACTTGGCGGAAAAAGCATATGCATCACCATAACGTTATCACTATTTCAACACTACAAACTTTTAACATCCCTTACTGTCGGAAATGAAAAAAACGTATAATCAGTTTTGATGTTGAGTTACGATTTGGGAAGGACAACGTTTTTACTAACAATCACAAGAAGACTGTCACCTTACCTACATGGAAAATATTGTCGGCATGATGTAAGTATAGTAAATAGATTATTTATCCCTCTCCTTCAAATATCCTAACAAACATAACACAGTAAGATAATATACATACTACTAAATATATTGCTTTTAATAAAAGTTTTAAGTACTCACTTGCTTATTATGAGTAAAAAATGCTTTTAGTAGTAGCAAGTTATTTTTTGCTGGAATAAAAAAGGAATGTGGAATTATTTTTAATATTTTTTCAGTTGGAATTCCGTAAAAAGTATTCGATGGTCTTAAGCATCCCATGGTCTTAACAAAATACACTCCATTAACATCTATCTTAGAAGACAATATTTAAAGGCACATGGTTGTTTCTTTAAATGATATCAGAGTTATCATTAAAACCCATCAGCACCAAATGCTATTGTTGGTAATACTTAAGGGCCTGTCACAGAGTCAATTCCGTTCCGAAGTGGTTTGAAATTTTTCCTCTAAAAACGTAAAACAAAATATTTTTTCGGAGTAAATCCACTCCTATGCAATTCAATCCCACTTTGATTTTTGAAAGTGATTTCATTCCGAAAAAAAATATTCGTTTTGCGTTTTACGAGTAAACCACTTATTACAATTCCGAACGGAATTAAGCCTGTGACATGCCCTTTAATACAATAAAATGTCTAGAAGTACCTTATATATTAATATTTTAAATCTTTTTTTTTATAGATTTTGACTTCAATTATGCTAAAATGAAGTTTATAGCATAACAAAAACGCTAAGTCTCAAGAAAATCTTAATTAACAATAAAACAAGAAAACAACAAGGAAATCATCCTTCCTTTAATAAGCCCTTTGCTCGCTTCTTGATATTTTAAGTCCTTTATGTTAAATTTTTTTACTATCAAAGTGTGTTCTTATATCTAAAAGTTAAATTATATATTTTTATATGGTCACCAAAAATGCAAACGGAGTAAGTAAAAAATCAAAATCATCAAACTAAAGGTTTTTATTGAAATATATGAAAAACACCATAATGAATAAAAAAAAATATTTTTCATTATACTTATGTACACCGCACAGTGCGACATTTGGCCAATCTAGGTGGACAAAAATCTAATTTAAAAGATCCTGGCTTGAAATTTGGTTTGATAATAATGTAGAACATAACTAATATTGACAACAAAATTTGGAACAATCGAACAATTGCCACGCCCATTTTTGGGAAATTAACTATTTTTTAAGAAATTGCTTAAATAATTTGAAGAATTTTTATGAGATTGTGTAAAAAAATTATTATTTGTGCACCATTTTGTAAAAAAAATGTACACAATAACCTCGAAGACAATTATTGATGGGCGGTATACGCCCACTTTTTTTATAACAGACATTTAAGCTGTTTTGGACAACCTTGGGCTAGATTTCCTTTTTTGACTTATGTACATTGTAAAATTAACTCTATACTGTAACAAAAAGGGGCGTGGTCAACCCACTATTTGCAGTTTTATAAATTTATTACACACAAAACGATTTTACAATAGAAATAGAAATAGCAGTACAGTAATTTATTGAAATCGTGTGATTTGTATCACTCATATTTTAGAATTTCAAACCAAAAAATTAAAGTTATTTGGTTTTCATTATTTTAATTTCATTGCGAATTCTACGAATTTAACAATTATTCAATTTTCCCATATTTTATACAAAAACTAAACATCGTTAAAAAAATGTAATGCCGTTAAACAAGGGTTTGGTGTAATAACACATTACATTTTATATTATAATGTATTCTTACATAATCATTCAATTTTATGTGCAATATTAGTGTATTTTTCATATAGTTTAAAACTAAAAGTCTCTGGAATTAAAAAAAAATCAAGCAAAAAGTCCATTTTAGACGTTCACTAAACTTTAAAATTCTCTATAAATCGCAAAAAATCGCCAGCAAACATGGTTTAATCTCTTACTAGAGATATTCCAACACCTGCCACATGTATAGGTCGTGTGAGGGAGCGTGAGGAAACTATAGTTTTATTCCAACGAAGTTTCCGTTTTTTTCTTTTTTTTTTTTAATTTTTAATTTTTGTTTTTAATAAATTACAACAACAAGTTTTCGATTAAATTAAAAAATGAGCACGGATTTAAAAACTAGATTAAAAAAACTGTATTTTTAAAAAAAGAAATGGACTTATAACTACAACAGCAAAAAAGTTATAAGTGTTTGAAGTTGGGATGGTGCTCAAAAATATATTTTATTTCTCAAAAGTCTATTACAAGATGTGACTTCAAACTCCTGTATCAAATGAAACAGCACTTTTTTCGTCATATTATGATTATTTTCATAGTATATGGATTGTTTGCTGTCACATTCATTTAAATTATAACAATTCGCCAACTTTTATTTTTCGATTTTTGTCCATCTAGATTGGCCAAATGTCGCACTGTGCACCGTTTGCAATTCTGGTGAATATATACATAATAATCTATTACATATAGTTTAAGATGAAAAAATAATTAAAAAATAAAAAAAAGAATGTAAAACAAATTGAAGATCATATTTGATGCAATATATGATCCAATATATGATACAATATATAGTACAATATATGATCACATATATTGGATCATATATGATCGTGTCTTATATAAGCGCCAATTTTGGAATATGTTCATATATGAGACCATATTTGATACTACCCAAGCAGAAAAATATGACGGTACAAAAAATAAGGCTCTGGTAAAACACTTTATTTTTAGTATATAAAGTAGTATGCAATTACACATAAGAAAGAGCTTTGCCAGTGCTTTGCCAGAGTTTTGTTTTTCGACCAAATTTTAATATAAAGCTCTGGTAAAGTACTTAATTTTTTGTATATAAAGTGGTATGCAATCACATATAGAAGAGGGCTTCACCAGTACTATTTTTTTTATCCAAAATCTCGATCATTATATAGTCCCATTTCTCGTGATGACAGTGAAAACTCGAAAAAATCTCCGTTTTCTTTAAAAATGTTTCCTTTCAATAAAATATCATCACCTTTGTATTTCGTCCGTTTTTTACTAAAAATTTCTTTAACAACTATCAAATTTCTATTTTGCAGTAAACATACGTTATCAGGAGAGGTGGATCTAACTTTAAATCCATGAATATTTACAAAAGAAAAAATCACTCTCGAGATAGAAGTTTCTTTGACATTTCCAAGAGAATATTTAGAAAATGTACTAATCGGATAAACCAAAGGAATATTATTTGCTGAATTATCGGAATGAAAATATGTAGTTTTCTTTGAATTTGAGCAAGAGGGTTGTTTGGAACCTTTATAATACTCTTTATATAATCGAAATCGAATCTGCTTTATGAATAAAGTTGTATATATTCATTTCCAATTGCCTATATTAAATAAATTAAAAGATTTTCTCTGAAATTCTTCTGTTCTATCTTTAGATATATGAAAAAGGTTGTTTTTTAAAATACTCGTAGTAACATTTTCATGTGAAATAAATGCAGTGCCACTGCATTTCTTAAAATCAACTTTTGAAACAAATATTTTGCAATTTCGAGATAAAGTTTTACGAATTTAACTAGATCAAAATTAATTATATCTAGTAATGGAATATTTTATTTACTTTTGTGATGAGCAAGATTAATTTTTTGTCGGATGGACTTTAAAGTACGTTCTTCGTTCTTGAAAATTCTCGTAATATTAACAGTGTTGCCTTTAACATTCTATCTTTAAATACCTTTTTTTTAAAAAAAGAGGACTAAAATAACGGTATTATATTAAAAAATTGTTTCTTAAATTAATTCATAAAAAAATTCTTTCGGAGAATGAGGCTTGAAATTTCCAAAATATAAACCTATTAGAAGACAGAAATGACGTCAAAGACTGAAATGGTGATCGCAGTTCCCGTTAAGTTGATATTTTTTACTTAATTTTTATTTTATTTTTATTTAATCTTTCGTTTTATTATTTACTTAATTTTTATTTTATTTAATTTTTCTTAAATTTTTGTTTTACTTTTGAAGTCAACTTTTAATTTCTTTAAGATTCGTTTCGGTATCATTGTTTTAAAAAATCTAAAACTATCGATCTACATCGATACTAATTTAAAAAAAAATATGTTTTAATAAAACTTTGTGATGTTGCTCTTAAAGTACTCTGTTATGTTGCTTTTAAAGTACTCTAAAACAGCTCTGTTACGGAGTTAAAAAATCCTATACGGCAGACCGTTTACCATGGTTATCATTAGGGCGCTGATAGAGTACTTTACTGCATTGCTTTCCCAGCACTTATACTACCAAATAAGGTTCTTTGCCAGCACTTTCCCGTCTGTATTTTTCTGCCTGGGTATATATGATACTGTATATGGCCTCATATATGATAATATACAACATTTTTAGCCGGGAATTTAAAAATAACGACTATAAGTCGCCCTAAGTGGCAATCAGTATCTTTGGAAAAATGGCAACACCTAACATTTGTGTCTAAAATATAGACCATGTCTGGCAATGTTTGCAAAAATAAGTACTTAGATCAGAATTGATGAAGGAGAGGAAGAAGAATAATGATTACTAAAAATAAAAATTTGTTTACACATTACAATAACAAGTCTTCTGTGAGAAAAAAACAACAGCAACAACTACACTCGAATTGAAAAAATCAGATTTAGTTGATACTTGCTTAACAGCCTACTTGGCGTATCGGTCTAGAGTGATTGTACGTTACAAGCAGTTAATAGCAAAGTATTACAGATGATGATGAGTTCAATTCTTGTCGGCTGCGATCTGTAAATAATTTTCACATATAGAGTTTTATTGACTATTAACTAAATAAATTTGACATTAAAAGTTTTTCTGAAGATTATTATAACTGGATAATATGAAACTAGTAAGAAACAAACCAGGATGTCTAAATTTTTAGAAAAATTAAAATTTTTCTTTCACACTTTTCTCAATTCAAAACCATATATAAGAAATTCTATTTAGTTTTTGGTTTAAAAAAACAGTAATTTTTTATAAAAAAATATAATATATTTAACTTTTCTTAAAACAATAGAAATTAAAACAAAAATAAACTTTCATTTGGTTTTTAAATTGATGGAAAATTACTTTAGGTTTTGTATCTGAAATGCTTGTAAATATTTTTTTTTGCATATAAAGCTCTTTAAAATTGCTTTACATACCGTTTCAAAAGCGATACATTTTTGGTTTTTGCAATGCTTTAAAAGCGCTATAACGAAGCGTTCTAAAATCATTATTATAAATGCCCAGGCAGAAAAATACGAACGGGAGAGCGCTGGCAAAGTACTTTTTATGGTCGCTTCCCAGTTGGAAAATGTGTCACTGAGGAAATTTCCACAGTAATTCCTTGAGGAAATGTCTTCAGGCTCTGACAAATCATAGGTAATCCTTGATGACATGTCCTAACATTGTCAGCACTGAATGTTTGCTTAAAGATTGTGGACAATTCCTCTAAGACGTCTAAAAGGAAATGTCTTCAGAATAGCAGTATATTAAATAAGAATTTTAAATCTGGGCAACTCTTCAATTTCCAAGAAACAGATGGCAATATTATCGATTTATTTAAAATAAATTCAAAATCCCACAAGTAGAATAAAAGTAATAAATAGACAAACAATTTTCAAAATACAGTTTGGAACAAGTAGTTAGGTGTGGGACTATTAAACTGGAGGTTCCAGGTTCAAATCCAGTTGGGACTAAAAAAGGCGAAAAGTTTTTTCTAAATATGAGAAAGATAATTTATAAAGGAAAATTGATAAAAGTAAAAACTAAAGGAAATTTTTGTATTTTCGCATGATCTATGTCAGACATTTCCCCTAAGAAGTCTTAGGTGACATGTCCCCAGAAGGTCAGCCCTGACCACTGCTGACTTTGAGTGAGGACATTTTGAAAATTTGTATGAAACTGTCCTCAACCCAGTACATAGAGATGTCTTGTGGATGTCAGCAGTGACTCTGACATGTCACCGCTCCGTCACTGAGGATGGCTCGAGGACGTTGCCAACTGGGTTGAGTGCTGGGAAAGCATCACAGTTTAGTACTCTCCCAGCGTCCAAAATGATAACCACGGTAAACGGTATGCCGTTGCTATTTAAAAGCGCTTTAAAAACAAAAAATATGGTACTATTATAGCACTTTTGGAACAAAAAAATGGGAGGTATCTAAATTGTGTAAGTCCATAAGACACAACTTTTTTTGGTGTTTATTTGAATAAAGAAATTTATTAAATTAGGATAAAAAATTGATTGACTAATTTATTAGGATAAAAAAAAATTTCGACAAACTTTGAAATATTTTCCTGGAAAATTTTGTTTTCCGTTTTCTTTGCGTTTTGGAATAAAAGTTATTAAAAATGCTTTTAGGAAAAATTTTGGAAAAGTCCCGAAAAAAGTGGTGTATTGAACCGAAACGGGTTGTGTTCCAAAGGGATAGGCCCAGTGACATTTCATATCCGAAGTTTAAGACACTTCCTCACGAAAGAAACAGGTGTTTTTATATAAAAAGTGTCAAGTTTGTAATATGTTGGTCATTGTGTATAAGTGACATATCATGAGAACTATCAAGGACCGGCCACTAATCCTGCAAGGAAATAAAAAGTATTCCAATTGTTATGAAAATTAATAAATTTTAATAAAAAAATTATATTTTGAACGGATTTAAATAGAAAAACATTGGCAAAGCGCTTGGAAAGCACTTTTTCGATTTCATACTACCTTCTACACAAAAAATTAAGTGCTTTGCCGAGCCTTTTTCTTTGGAACGGTTGGCAGTTTCTGCCTGGGTGTCTTTAAAAACGCTTCAAATAAACCGTCTAACGGTGTTATCATTAGGACAGTCTGAAAGCGCTCTGAGGATGGTTTTCAGTATGGTCTGAGAGCATTCGTACAACCATACAAAGCGCTTTTAAAGCGTTTTAACGGTTGTATTTTTCTACCTGGGTATTCTCAAAACGCTTTTACGAATCGTTCGAAAAGCGTTATGAAGTTATGCTTTAAAATTGAGTTATTTTTGATAAGTCTTGATTTTATTTTATAACCATCATGAATTTATACTTGGGGGTGTTTTGAAAACGCTTTTTCTTATTACCGTCATGAATTTCTACTTAAGAGTGCTTTAAAGACGCTTTATTTTTATAACCGTCATGAATTTCTACTTGGGTAGTTTAGGTATTAAATTTTCATATCCCTAAGCCAAAATTACTATACACTGGTGTTATAATTTAAGTAGCTGGTATAATTTAAGTAGCTGGTATAATTTAAGTACACTGAGGGAAAAAATCGTAATCAAATCAAAAATTTTCATACTCATTTTTAAAATCCTCAAATTTTTTAAAAAAATATTAATATTGAAATTGAATTTAATAAAATTTAAAATGTTTCGGTCTTGATTTGAAAGTTATAATTTTTCAAACTAAGTATGCAAGAACTCATTGTCATTTCATGATGGCGCCACACAGTGAGACAGCCCTATAGTAACCGCGGCAAAAAATGGGTTTTAGCGTGTCGTCCAATTTGGATGAAATTTTCACAGTATATTAACAGATATATGAGTAACAATTTCCTGAAATTTCAGCATCATAACTTCATTACTTTTTGGTCTAGAGCAAGTCAAAGTTGAGGTATGCCAAAGCGCTTGAAATATGTTAGTTCAATATGTAACATTTAAAAGCTTATTAATAAAAAAAATACATAATAAATATAACTTTAAAGTATTTTTTAATTACTTTAGTTGTTGTAGAATGAGTAGATGAAAAAATAAATTAAAAAAAAAAAACACAAAAAAAATTTCTTAACAGAATTGTGGTGTAAAAATTGAACATTTTGCATTTTCAATGGACTAGGAAATATAGAGCAGCCCCTCGCCCTAGGTGCAGACTTATATCAAATGAAAGATTGAAGTCTCAGCTTTCATTTAAAGTAAAGGACATATAGCAAAAGTTTGCAAAAGTACTTTAAACATACAAAAAAATACAAAAAAAATACAAAAAATATGCAACGCGCACATTCTGTCGCTATACGTATATTAGCATGCAATAGCATGTTATTTTTTTTAATTGTTTACACAAATTCACTTATACGGCGTTCACATTTGCTGTTTTGAAGTGTTCAAGAGTGAGATGTTTAAAAAAGTCTTTGTTCTGTGTCCATTACGTTTTTATTCTGCTACTGGTGTTTTGTTGAACAACTTGTTTAAGGTCGCTAGTGTGAACGCCATATTATTGTTTATTATTATTTTGTTTACATTATTCATTTGATTGATAATTTTTTTGAAGGTCATTGACTTTGGGTTAGATAGTTGCATAATTTTTAATTTAAATTGATAGTGCAAGCTGTTGTTCTTATCTAAGTTGTGTTATGATCACTCTCTAATGTGGTTAGTTTAATTGTTATATATTGAATTTAGTTGTTGCATTATTTATTGGGTTAAGTAATAATGAGTGTTCTTGTTATGATCTCTTTTGATAAGAGATTAGCATTTCTCTAACATATTGAAAAAAATTAGAATTCCATGATGATATTAAAAAATTATTGATAGAGTGACAAAAAAAAAAATGTTTGTTTTTTATTGCATTTCCATGGGAGGTGGGCGTAATAGTGGGTGTGTTATTGTTATATTTGCATGAAACATTTTAAATGATATAAATTACAGTAATATCAAATTTGAAGGTTGTACCTAAAATATTTTAGAAAATATGGCACTTTTTATGTTGAGGTTGTATGGGTGGTGGGGGTAAAAGTGGGCCAAAGTTCAAAATTTTTTCCGATAATGTTTGTAACAATATAACATTCAAGTATACCAAAATTGAAAGTTATACCTAAAGTATAACGGACAATACGGCATTTTACAAATATCGATTGTATGGGAGGTGGGCGTAAAAGTGGGCGTATTTTCATAATTTTTTTTCAAAAAACTGGAATTGTCTCAAAAATAACCTGTGCAAAATTTCAGAGATCTACAATGACTCCTTGTATTTAATGCCGGCGTTGTCTCACTGTGCGCCATGCTGAAAATTACCAATTTGATTATGAACACTTTCAAAATGAGTTGTCAACAATTTTAACAACGACGCTTAAAAATGACGCAAAAAGTATTGTGGCGTAAAATTAATTAAAATTTTAAATACCAATAAAATGTACTAAAGTGAAACAATAAATATATAATTAAAGTTAAAAAATAATTAAAATTGTGTTATTAAAGTCAATATACTTTTGACATAAGTGAAAAAAAAAAAAACAAAAATGTGAAAATAGACGATTTTTAATAAGTGCACTCAAAATATTTTGTAGGCAAAAACAAAAGAAAAACACACTTAAAACCAGTGAATAAACAATTGAAAACCGTCCCAGTAATTATTCATTTGTTTTAAAAACATCAACATTTATTTTTTACTGTTAGCAAAATTTTCTAAAATAAATAACACTAAACATTAAAAAATTACGGTTTTTTCATTCTTTTTTACCAACAAATTCGAAAAAAATAACCTACGAAAACATTAAAAATTAATGATAGTTCTGTTATTTTTACCAACAAATTCCAAAAAAATAACCTACCAAAACATTAAAAATTAATGATTTCGTAGGTTATTTTATACAATTTTCTATTGAAATATTTTTTTAAAATTTTTTAATAAAATTTTGGGGAATCGATCCCGCAATCAACTACATTCTGGCCAGACACTCTACCCATCGTGCCAAAGCCACTTGATACAAATATGTTTTTATATTTCTATAAATAATTTTTTGAATTTTTTTTCTACAAACAAATAACTGACTTGTGTAGGTAAAAACTAATGATATATCATTAAAAAATACCAACAATTTAAAAAAAAATTACTTACACAAATCATTAAATATTTAAAGAATAATCAGTAGTTTTTACTTACAGAACAAAAATAAATGACTTTATAAATTAAATGTTAGTGAAAGTCTTTATTTTTTAGTGTGTTATTTTTGAAACAAAGGACTGGTGTAGTCATTAATAAAAACTGAACATCAAACAAATGTTTTTTCTTTTAAAAACGACTAAACGGAAAACTTTTTAAATAAACTACAAACAGTTAATGACATAATTTTTTGAGTGTGTGAACTTTTTCGTTGATTTTAATAAGTTATCTTAAGAAAAATGACATTTGCAATTATTCAAAAATGTATGATATTACTTTAAAGCACCACGAAAGGTCAAATTTAATCTAATGGGCATCGTGGGCCTCTTCAAAAAATCAATAAAAACATACAAGTGTTTTCGTCAGAGCAGCGACGATTCTGTATACATAGTACAAATGTATTTATTTTTTATAAGTATGTATTTATAATTATTATGTAGTAAAATAAATAAAAATATATAAAAAAAAAAAAATTCATTAGTTTTATTTTAAATGAATATTTAAGAAGATAAGTATAAAGAAAAATACATTTATAATTTTCAATTTTAAATTAAACATGACTATCACTTTAATTCAGTGGCGGGTACAGCTTTTGGGTTTGGGGGGGGAAAATTTTTTTTTTTTGCTTCCAAAAAAAAAAAAATCATAAATTCACCTTTGTCGGACGAGCAAAATCAGGGATCCGTTTTTTTTTTGCAAAACAATATACAATTTATTTATTTTGTGTTTCACGATCATATTTCGTTTTGATCAATTTTTTTTAATTTGTTTTAAAAGAAAATTGTACATTTTCGTATATATAGAAAAAGTCTCAGTTCTTACACATTTGACGTATAGAAAAGTCGAAATCTGTGAATTTTTTAACGGAAGAAATTATTCCTACATATAAAATATCAGATGTTGAGACATTTTTCGTGAGGAAATTATTTTTTATAGTGCAAATAACTCAGAATCTAAGACTCCTTACTTCCGAAAAATGTCTCAGAATCTGAGACTTTTTTCGTACAGAAAAATTTTCAGATTCTAAGAACTTTTTCCACAGAAAAAGTCTCAGATTCCGAAACCTATGAGACTAAAGTCTCATATTTTAAAACATTTTTGAGAAATTTTTCCTAGAAAAGGTCTTACAAGGGAAGTATCTCAACCCTTATGAACCGATTTGCATGAAACGTAAAATATATATAAAAGAGACAATTCTAAGGTTGGGGTGTCTCGGCTTATCGGCCATATCGGGGATTAAAGGGTTCAAAATATGGGTCAAAAAATGGCGAAAAAATCGTTTTTTGGATTTTTCAGCCATTTCTTTCTAAGAAACTATATGATGTTTACATATGAGAAGAAAGGTTTTTTAATGTCTATCCAACGGTAGCATAACCTTGTAAAAGTTTGGCTTCGTTAAATACTTTTTTCATGAAAATGTGAAAATTTTGGGGGGTATTTATATGAAGACATAGAGCTACGATGTCCATATGAATACGAAATAATCTTTATTAAATTTAAGTCGACACATATTTTTGCTCTAGAGGATATTCCTGTTAGTTCGTGAGTTATAAAAATTTTCCCGGAGGTCCATATGGTTTCATAAGGGGACAACGAAATTTTGAAACACTGATATGGCGGAAAAGCCGAGACACCCCAACCTTAAAATCGTCTCATTTATATATATTTTAAGTTTCAGGCAAATCGGTTCATAAGGGTTGAGATACTTCCCTTGTTAGATTATTATATTTTTTTCGTACAGAACAATTTTTAGATTCTAAGAATTTTTCCAGAGAAAAAGTCTCAGATTCTGAGATTTTTTACTATAGAAAAAGGCTTATATTTTAAAACATTTTTGAGATATTTTTGCTATAGACAAGGTCTCAGATTATTATATTTATTTCGTATTGAAAAAATTTTAGATTCTGAGACCTATTTTTCTTTTAAAAAAGTCTCAGATTTTTAGACCTTTTTCCTGCAGAAAAAGTCTCACAATCAGATTCTAAGACCCTTTTTCTAAGAAATTTCTCACATTCTCAGACCTTTTTCCTATAGAAAAAGTCTGAGATTCTTAGACCGTTTTTTTTTTGTAGAAAAAGTCTCAGATTCGTATATCTTTTTCCTATTAAAAGTTTCAGATTCTGAGACCATATTCCTAAAGAAAAGTCTCTGATTGTCAGACCTTTTTCGAATAGAATAAGTCTAAAATTCTAAGTTTCTCGAAATTCTGAGACCTTTTTCCTTAAAAATATCTTAAATTCAGAGATTCTGAGACCGTTTAACTATAGAAAATGTCTTTGATTCTTAGACCGTTTTCCAATCAAAAAGTCTCAGATTTTGTGACCTTTTTCCTATAATAAGTCTCAAATTTTTTGAACTTTTTCCCATATTTTTTTTAAATTCTGGGACCTTTTTCCTTTACAAAAAGTCTTAGGTTCCAAGACTTTTAGAATTCTTCTAAAAAAAATGTGAAAAATTAAATGTTTGGCGATGTTAAAAGTTCTAGAGTTTTGTACCTTTTTCTATAAAAAAGTCTCAAATTCTGTGACCTTTATATTATTATATAGGAATAAGTCTCAAATTCCAAGACTTTTTGCTATGAAAAAAGTCTCAGATTTTTCACAAAGAAAAATTTTTCACTCCTCAAACATTTTCTATTATGTATTTTTGTAGAATTCCCAAATCCAAAATAGAAATTATAAGTACTAATAACGCTTAAGTCACATTTTTCATAAAATTCATAATAAAATTGACAGATATTTTTCCTCAGAAAATCTTCAGATTTTCCTTATGAAAATTTTCAGATTTTTTTCTTTTAAAAATTTTCGGATTTCGAGATTTTTTCCTTCGGAAAATTTTTTTACAAATTTTCTTCTTCCTTATTTCCTTTTTTCTTCTTTTTCTTTTTTTTTTCTTTTTTTTCCTCTTTTTTTTCTTTTTGAAATTTGGTCTGGGGGGGAAATTTCCCCTTTTCCCCCCCCCTTGTACCCGCGCATGCTTTAATTTGACTATGTGCGACTTTGATTTGAACAAAATACATTTTCAAATTGAAGTTCTTTCATTTCATTTTTAAAAAGTTTTTTGTTACTCGAGTCATATTAAAAGTGTCTATAAACATTTTCAAATTGAGAAAAAACAAAGTTTGTTGACTTTTGTCACTGTTTTATTTTTAATTTGAGATTGTTTTTGCTTGATTTGAAAATTTTTTTTTCTTAGTATATGCGCTATAAATTGAAAGACCAAGAGATTTATAAAAAGAACCAAGAAATTTATTTAACCAGGAACGTCAATACTAGGGTTTTTCAAAACTGTTTTTTTGTGGATTGCAACGGTGAGTTTTTTAAAAATCTGAACTACTCGAAAAGCGGTTAGACCGGTTTTTTCACTGTCGAAACCCGGTTTTCTTAAATCAACCTTTTAAAATTGTAGTTTTATTACTAAAAAGATGTTAAAAAAAAGTCCTACTCAATGCAAAACAAGCAAATAAATAATTTCGACTTTGCCCTTGACATTTCCAACCATTTGGAATAACTTTTAATTTGAGTAAAATTATTTCTGAAAGTTTAAAATTTTTTCGTATAAAAAAAACAGTAAAAAAAAAATTTTTGTGAACATTATTGTCGAACAACAAAATTTTATTTTTGTTTAGAAATAAAAAAGTTGAAGTAGAAAATTTTCCATGTAAATTAAAAAATTTTCTAAATACTTTTCATAAAATTGCAATTGTATTTCAAAAATTTTCCTTTGTATTTCAAAATTTTCTACAGCCCTGTAAGCATTTGGAAGAAATATCGCTTTGGGGAAATTGCGGCAATATCTTCTTTTTATCGAAATAAAAAAAAAAATCATCAAGTAGTATTGTTTAAATCTTCCTTTTATCATTTGGACGATATCTAAGCAATATTAAAAAAAAAAAAAAAAATATCTACATACATATTTTTTGTCATTTATTAATCAAATAAATAAAAATATTTTGTTCCTGAAAATTAGCAGTTTTATTAATTTTCTTTTTCATTGAATTTGATTCCTGATTGCAATATATAACAGAAGGTAAGAAATATTTCAACATCTGCAAGAAGCACACAATTAATTAATATTTTATTTTAAGGTAAACAAACATCCAAGAGACTGAAAATTCTGGCAGAGCTCAAGTTCGCTGTAAGTAAACAGAGGAAATTGTTACTTTACGGCTAAAATTTTGATGGAGAAAAATAGTTCTGATTTTCATTTTATAATGAACGATTTTTTGTAAAATATTTACATATGTAATTTTTATTGAATTCAATAAAAGCCATAACTTTATCTCCTTTGAGACAAAACGGCGACAAATCCTTTTTATCTTCCACGAACAATACGGGGGATACTGTTTAGGGGATTTCTGTCAATATCTTCCGTGTAATATTTTAAGTGATTTCCCAAATTTATCTTCCAAATGATTATCTGGCAATATTGCGCATTTATCCTCCAGAAGAATTGCTTTCGTATCCCCTGGACGTATCGCTTTCGGGACACGATTTCTACCAAAGGGTGTTTCTTCCGCAATACGAAGAAGATATCCCCCGCAATACCATTTATCTTCCAGGCGATACGCTTGCGAATCTTCTTCGTATCGAAATGCTTGCAGGGAGGCTTTTCACAAAATTGAATTTGTATTTAAAAATGTTCTTTTGTATTTTAAAGATTTCCAAATCGTCGGTACTCCGACCGAAACCACTATGTGTATTTCAAAGTTTTTTGAAGAGACTTAAAAAAAGCTGAATTTGGTACTTTTGCGCCGTTTTTTTTTTTTGAGTCAAATTTATGGAAATAGAAAATTTGCAATATTATTCAAATATTTATGTCCGAAATATCATTATAAAGCACCCCGAAAGGACCAACTTAAGCTGTTTTAAAGTCTCTTCTAAAAAAAAGTTGAAATACTATATTTGAAAATGCTTTTCAGAAAGTTCCGTTTTTTTTTTCAATTTTTTTTAACTAGAATTTGAAATGGTGTGGACCGATTTTGTTGATAATCTCTGCTTTATAATGGCCGTGGTCGTCATTGTTTACCTTATTTTGCAAAAAACCGGTTCAACCGGTTTTTTGTCAATTTTAAAAACCGAAACCGGTTTTTTTAAAAATGCTCATTTTCGAACTATTCGAAACCGGTTTTTGAAAAAAGTCGAATAATTGATCACCCTAGTCAATACGTCTTAAGATATTTTCACAAAAAACAAATTTTTCACAAAAAAAAAAAAAATAATATAAAACTGAAGTTCCAATACAATTATTTAAAGACAAAACAAACTAAGAACATAAACAAACCCACCCTAGTAAAAATGGTTTTGTATATATCCATGTATAAATTGATACAAATATATCTAATTTTACAAAAAATTATCTAATTATATAAAAAATTTCTCAGATAAGACCAAAATTCGTATCAAATTTTATAAAATTCTATCGGGAGTTATATCAAATTTTATATAATTTGATACGAAATTTGGTCTTATCTGATGGATTTTTTATATAATTAAAAATAATAAGATCTCAATATGTATAAAAATATATATTTGTATAAATTTATACAAGGCTATATACGAAATGATTTTTACAAGGGCAGGCAGAAAAATACATACGTGCCAGATCTGGCAAAGTACCTAATAAGGTGGTATTAATACTGGCAAAGTACCTTTTTTGGATTTTTAGTACTTGCTAAGATGCTAAATGATAACACCATTTAGTAGTGGCAAAGTATACTTTTAAAAGCGCTTTCCCTGTACTTTGAAAAGTATTATCAGAGATTTTTTTAAATAGCTTTTTAACTAAAATAATGCATTACAAAATTAAAAATGTATGAATAAAATAATTTTTTTATTTAATAATTTGTACATTAGAAGTCTTTGTTAAGTTTTTCATTTCAAAAAAATTATATATTAACACAGCATGACAAAAATGACCACTATTTTAGAAAATAAGAGGTATGACCAACATTTCCATTTATTTGAGACATGCTGAGTCCAATGGCGTACTCCGTTTTTTGATGTATGGTACAGTTTTCTTGCAATATTATCTTATTTCCAGCCAGTTTTTTAACAAAAAAATTGTAAAATTTGGTTTAAAGCTTTTCATCTTAAGCCCTTAAATTCGCATATTTCTTAATTTTTTAAGGTTCTCGCGAAATTAACCTCTAAATTGGTCTTTGATAAAAAAACTTGCTTTTAGTGAATCATTAAGGCATCCCTAACACTACGAATAGTGAAAAAAAAAACATCTATATGATATGGACCATCATGTTTAAAATCGCATTTTTTTTTAATATAGCAGAATAATTTTAATGATGATTTAAGGCAGAGCCTGCGGTCAGAATCGGGAAGCTCGAGTTCCCGGGAACTCGCCTACCCGGGAAGCTCAACTACCCGGGATTGCTACCCGGGTAGTTGAGCTACCAGGGTAGTTGAAATGAAGGGCTTATTGTAAAAACTCGATAAGCAACATTTCATTTTATGGTGGGTTTTTCCTTTAAACTTTTGAAATAATGTAGGAAATAGATCTTTTGAAAACTCCCATACTCAAGATACTTGTACGGAGGGTTTAAGCTAGACTTCTGCCAAAAATCTGTCAATGGAACATTAGTGGAAAACGAAAAACACCAAAAAATAAAATGTGGCTTATCAAGTTTTTGCAGTAAGCCCTTCAAATGAACTTTTTAAACCGTGTAAAATCTAAACTATTATTAGAAAGTATAGCAAAGTTATATAAACTTGAATGGCGAATTTGCAAGGAATAACCTAAAAATGTTATACATATCTAACGACAACTGTGGCTTCGGCATACAACTACCCGTCTCGACTCGTCCACTTTCCATACAAATATGTGAAAAACTGTACAATTTTCAAGTTTGAAATCATTTTATGAAAATTTTTTAAAAAAGACTTGGTAAAAAAATTACATGGCTGGGATCGGCTTAAATTTGTTAATTCTTGTTTAAAATTTCAAAAGAATCCGATGAAAATTGTGGCCTTGCCAAACTACTACCCGTCCCGGCTCGTCCACTTTCCATACAAATGTGTAAAAAAGTGTACAATTTTCAAGTTTGAAGTCATTTTATGAAAATATTTTCAAAGAGACTTGTTAAAAAAATTACATGGCTGGAATCGGCATATAATTGTGATTACTTGATTAAAATTTCAAAAGAATCCGATGAAAATTGTTGCCTGGCCAAACTACTACCCGACTGAAAAAAATCCAAAAAAAAAAAACAACTTTTTTTTTTACTAATTAGAATCAGCGTTTAAATTACTACGAAGAAAGTAGCTTAAACAACCAAAATTGACGATATGTGTAGTTTTAAAAACAAACAATATGTAAATCATTCAATTGCTATAACTACTAATACTTACGCATTTCTGTTTTTGTAGCGAGAGCTTACGATTGTTTTTAAAAATGAATAAGTAGCAAATAAAACAAAAACATTAGAATTGTGTAGCCTACAAATTTTTTTTGGTAGCCTACCTGTAGCCTACAAATTATTTTTGGTAGCCTACGAATATTGTTTTTGTAGCCTACAAAGAGAAAATTTAATAAAACTATAACACACACACACTTATCTTGTTTAACATAACTGTTTTATTTTAATGTGTATAAAGAATAGTGTTGGATTGTTTTAATGTAAAATTATAATTCAACTTCTCAAAAAAAAAACTGTCAAAAATTGTTGTGGTGTACCCTTGTCATTAAAAGTGGAGATGGACACATGAGCAGATTAGAACGTGATTCACGCGTGACCACGGTTGAGTGTGACTAAAGTCAATTTTGTTCACGCGAGTGTGAGTGGAGAAAAAAATTGCGTGCGCGAGTAAGATTTTGCGTTTGTGTGCGTAAGTCGATTTTTTAAGTTACGCTGAACTTTAAATTTTGTTGAAAATTTTAAAAAAATTTTCAAATTTTAGTTTTTAAATTTTTTTTTGTATGAATAAGATTTTCGTGAGTGTGAGTCAACGTGAGTGTGAGTGAAGCTTGAGTGAGTGCACGTGAGTGTGAGTTGTATTAAATTTACTCACGTGATTGTGAGTAGAAAAAATTTGTTCGTGAGTGAGTGTGCGTGATTAAAAAATTCCTGTCGTGAGCGTGAGTGAGTGTGAGTCAAAAATCACTCACGCGCCCATCTCTAATTAAAACCATGTTTTGTGTATTTTTCAACACGTGAATTTTCGAAAAACCCAATGTAAAGATGGGTGCGTGAGTGGATTTTGACTCACACTCACTCACGCAAAAATAATCGAATCACTCACGCATTTTTTTTTATTCACGCTCACTCACTATTCACGTGAGTAATTAAAATCTTACTCACGCCAGATTCAATCACGCTCACGCGTGAATCACGCAAAATCTACTAACGCAATAAAATTTTCTTACCAAAAAAAAAAAACTCCAAAAAAATTTTTTTTACAAAATATAAAAAAATTGGGCTAATCTAAAAATCTAACCACGCAAACTCACACAAAAAAATAAATGACTCACTCACTCAGATTTTTTTTCAGCTCACACTCACTCACAATCACGTGATTGAAATGAAAATCACTCACGCGTGATTCACGCAAACCACGTGATCAGCGCCCATCTCTAACCCAATGTTAATGTCACGGTTTTGCTCATAACTTCTGAGCGTCTAGACCGATAATATTAAAATCGCGTACATATTCGAAAATATCGAAAAATTCGACAAAATTCCAAATTTTTCTATATTTTCTTGACCAAAATTAAAAGAATTTTATTTAAAATTATTATTCTTTTTTCGATGTTGTATTCAGTTTACACCATCTTAACGAAATTTTTAATATGATCACGTTTTTATATTGCTACATTTGTTAACAATGTGAAGGTAGTAATACTGTAGTAATACTGTAGCCTACACTCAAAAAAGTATGTCGGTAAAATCTACTACAAAAGACAGTTGTTTTGACTACATTTTGTTGTTGAAAAGGCGTCCACTGCATATTACGGTAAAAACAACTGAACATGTTGTTGTTTTTAACTATTGATTTTCAACTACAAAATGTAGTAAAAACTACTACAAAAGACGGTATACAGTTGTTTTTACTACACTTGCCTGAAATTTTATTTAAAAAATTTCTTAAACGTTTAAGTGATTGATATTTATTTATTTAAAAAGCAATACATTTCAGTTGGTTGTATAGAATTTCGACATGAAATTAAAATTTTTGTTGTATTTATCTGGAATTATAGAAGAAAAAAATTATATTAATAAAATGTTAAACAAAATAAATTGATTGTATTTACCTTTGTTTTTTTAATAGTTTATTTCAAATTTTCACCGCTACTGATCAAAATTTGTCTGGAATAAAAAAAAAAACGAAATGCTTTGGTCAAATTGATTTATAAAAAAAAAGAATTAATTTGCAATGTTTCAAAAAGTATGTACCTGTTTTGTTGTTTATACAAAGAAAAGAAAGATGGCACGCTCATAAGAAAACAAAACACTGCATACGTTTTATTATGGTATTTTCTGTTAGGTTTTTACGCACGCTTATGTGAGCGCTATATTATACACACTTGTTATCTCATTTATCCACTTATTTTCTTTCGCTTAAGAATATTTTTCCAAAAACATATTTTTTGTTATAATTAAATTTAATAAATTGTAATTAAATTTATTTAGATATTTTTTATTTGGTATAAAAATAATTCCTCCCGCACGACCAACTCGTTCGACACATTCGTTTGGAATAAAAATTTATAGAAAAAAACGAGTTTTTAGAAAAAAACTAAAAACAACTACATAAATCAACTATTGCTACAGTGTAGTATATTTTTTGTAGTTATTTTTTGAAACTACTACAAAAAAAAATTGTTTGAGATTTTTTCATACAAAACGACCGAAATTGTAGTTAAAAACAACAGCTACTACTTACTACACAAACGACCGGCATGTAGTAACTGCAATAATTTTCTGAGTGTACAAATATACTACTGTAGTATATTTGTAGGCTACAACAATAAAATTTGTTTTCCACTACTGCTCTGTTTAGAGTTTTTTTTTTTTTTTCAAATTTGAGTACAATCCGATGAATTTTGTGGCATTGGCGAACTACTACCCGTCCCAGCCAGTGAAGCAAGCCGACGCAAAATTTTCGGCGGCGGCTGAAGAGCAAAAATTTTCGGCGGCGGCGGCGTTTCGGCTGTGAGCCGCGTTTTTTTAGAACAGCGCGGCTGAAAAAAAAATTCGGCTGCGCCGCTATTGTATAGTTAAAAACAGTTTAAATCTAGGCATATTAATCACGATACCCTACAGAACAAGTGGTCGATATAACATTCAGCATAGATGAGAACTTTAGGGACCAATTAAATAGTGGTTTAATTACCATTTTATTGGAGTTATGGTAACAAGTAAGAAAATTATAGTGGGTCAAGACCGACCTTATACCCTACACCAGTGTTTTCGGGAAAATGTGTCCGAAGTCCAAACATGAACCGATTGGATCTATATTTTGTGACATCTTTAATTAGTGCACAAACTTAATTTGAGTCCAAGAATGGTCTAATTACACCGCTCAACATGCTTTTTCGGTTTGAAATCTTAGTTTTTAGTTTAGATATCGCCATTTTATGTTTTTTAAAAAAAAAATTTCAACTTTTAAAAAATTTACTAAAGTAATGAAAAAAAAACTTTCTTAAATCTAAGAAGATAAATATGATAAACTAATGGGTAGAAAATTTCTAAACTTTTAGTTAAATTTTACTAAATTGTGGTAAAATTTATGAACTATTTTGAAGAAAATTGTATCCCAAAATTAAGTTAGCTCTTTTGTTAGTGTGGGGACAACAAGTAGAAATGGTCAGATTTCTTTATAATTTGGAAACATTCCAAATATGTGATTACAAAATATGTTTTTTTTTTGGGTATTTATTTATTCACATGCCAAATTTCGAAAGGATACCTGTTAAATTACGGGTATAAAAGTAATGTTAGCCAAATTTGGGGGGCGTTTGTATGGGGGCTAGGTCAAAATATGGACCGATTATTTTTTTTTAATTTCAAGAGGCTTCTTTCTTGGGAAAAAGGAAGCATAATATTTAATTTCAGTCAATTCAATTGATTGTTGGACGGACATCGCTAAATCGACCCAGAAAGTGATTCTAGATCGATCGCTATACTTGAAGTTTTGTTTAGGACTAATATTTCGGATAGTTACAAACATTAAGACAAACTCACAATACCCTGTACTTGAGATGGGCACATGAGCAGATTTGTGCGTGATTCACGCTTGAGAGTCCCCGCACAACAATGTCGAAGCGGTTGACGGTTTCGGTCATGAAAGAGTATAGGCGCAAAACAAAGGCGGCAGCGGAAAATTCAGTCAAACGTTGATATTTACACTATTTTTCACTTCTTCGACACTTTTTTTATTTAATTTCTAATTTTTATTTTATATCAATGTGATTTTTTCATATTGATTAGTTTTTTTGTGTGTTTTTTTAGAATTTTAAATATTTTTTTTTCAGAGATCACATTTTTTTGTTTACTTTATCGAAAATAATCGAAATATTTATAAAATTGTGGCAACATTTTAATATCAAAAATTAAAAGAGAGAGAGAAACCGACACAAAAATAAAATTGATTTTATTCAAGCGGTTTTCGGTCGAGCGTTTTTTCTTGCCAAATTTGTATGAAAAAAACGTTACCGACATTGTTGTACGGGCTCTGAGTGAGACTGAAACTCAATTTTACTCAAGTGGTTGTAAGTTAGTAGAAAAAAAATTGCGTGTTTTATTTTCTCTTTATATTTTCTTTCATTCCAAAAAAAGCTAATTTTTTTTTTTATAAAAAAAAGTTTCGTGAGTGTGAGTGAAGTTTGTGTGAGTACTCGTGAGTGTGAGTCAGAAGTCACTCACGCGACCATCTGTACCCTGGACCACAGAGTGGTGTTGGCATAAGTGTATCTAGGCCATTATTCTGGGGTGGCCAAAAGCAAATTAACGAACAAAAAAAATTAAAACAGAACTAAAAAACATACATATAACACGAAATCACAAAAAAAGTATTTAAAAAAAATTAAGTTAACTACTATTTTCGTTAAAAATATATAAACATTAACACTACTCTACACAGTTTTTGCACAGACATGTTGGATACATTTTTTAAAGTATTTTGGCCTCCTAAACACGAGTCTGTCATTAGAAAAGTTGTATCGAATCGCCTTCTTGAGATATAGGCATTTTCATTTTTTGTGGAACAAGCCCTCAAAACGAAAATTTTTTTAATATTGAAAAAGTGTATGTTAAAGTTATTCATATTTTTATTTGTTTGAGCTTGGTCCACAAGAATTAAAAATGGCTTTATCTCGAGAAGGCGATTTGATACAATTTTTTGGTGTCAGATTCGTTTTTAGGAGGCAAACATTTTTAGGAAATGTGATTTAATCTTTTTTTTTAATTTTACCAAAAAAATTGGTACGAACAAATGTATGAAAAAAATATTCAAATTTGGTTCAATATTTTGACTTCTTTTGCAAATATTTCAGGATATAGTTAATGGATTTTAGATTTTCTTTTTATTGGACACGGTGAGCCTCCCCAGGTAGAAAATTACAACCGTAAAAACGCTTTTAAAGCGCTCTGCTTGGTAGTACGAATGCTGTTTAGAGATGGCTCTAAACTTATGACCCGCACTGTGCCCCTATTCAAATGACACGCACTGTACCCATATGCAAATGATCGTTGATGTTCGTTTTTATTCTTCTTCGCTAATCCGTTTGTTTATCATATTTTTACATTATTATTATTGTTGCTAATTCTATATGCATTCCAATAGAAGCATCAATATTCAATACAAGATAAACAACGGATTTGTATTTTTTATTCGCAAAAGACAATAGCGGTTCTCACCCTTGATAGAAAACATAAAAAAATCGGAGAAATGAAGAAAACAAGAAAATGTTTGACAGATACAACAGCAAAACACATGTATTTCTGTCAAACATTTTCTTGTTTTCTTCATTTCTCCGATTCTTTTTTTGTTTTCTATCAAGGGTGAAAACCGCTAATGTTTTTTTCATTAAAAAATTTGTTATTTATCTATTTTTGAAAAAATATATATGGGGCATTCCAGGCCAAATCACTCACTTTTAAATTTGACCCCTTTCGATTTAGTAGTATTTTCTTTTTCGATATGTTTTAGTACTTATTAAATGCAACTTGGACACCATTTTCGCCAAAATGGCGATTTTCTCCAAAAAAAATAAAAAATTGAAATTACATATTAATTAATTTCGACCATTAAAAAATATAGATATCTTAAAAAAAAGTTGAACAACGTTTTGTTGGTATTTCAATGTAGTTTTAGAAAAAATATATGAAAAAATTATTCGAAGTAATTATCACTTTTTTTTTAGGTTTAAAAATTAAAATCGACTTTTTGAAAAAGTCCAAAACCTTCCATTTTTTTGTAAAAAAAACTCTTAAAACTCTACTCTAAATTACGTAACTTTTAAGCTTTAATTCGAGATGTGATCACAATTCTTTCTATTTTTAAAATTGCACCTTTTATTTTTTGTCTCTGATTTATTTTATATGGTGCTCCAAAAGAAATATATTGGTCAAAATAAGAAAAATACTTTTCATCTAATTATATTTGAACTTGAAGAATAAAAAAAATGTTATTACAGTAGAAAATTTCGATAAATTTCAAAAATTGGATTGCATTGCTTAATCAAGTGGTCTGCCACACGTTCCCCACATATATTTTTTAATATATATTAATATATATATTTTTTTGACTAGCAAATCATTAGATTTTATAAATAAAATCTAATGATTTGTTAGTCATAACCAGGGAAACCAAAAATATGCTCTAAAAAACACGTTTTATGCGCTTAAAAAATGCCCTTAAAAACGAAAAATATGCTCTAAAAACACTAAAAATATGCTCTTAAAAAAATTATGTTCCCTTTTTTGCGGTGTTTTTTACAATTTGTTAGAAAATAGACCTTCCAAATATCGCTATGTGCGGTAGTTAGAGGGTTAAATATGTTCTACAGAAATATTTGCCTTAATATTTACTACCAAGTTGTTGAATATACCCAGATCTAAAAAAACTTACTTTTATATACCGATTTGAAGCAAGAACAGGCCAAAGGGGAATCAACCGTCGCAATTCCGTAAAAAAAATCATCCTTGTTGGATAAAAAAATTTGAAAATAAATGTTGTCATAAAAAAAAAATGGAAAAGAATGCTCCAAAAATTGAAAAATTGAATTGAAAAGAATGCTCTAAAAATGCAAAAAAAGCTCTAAAAAGTGGAAAAATGCTCTAAAAATTGGAAATATGCTCTAAAAATATGCTCTTAAGCTAAAATATGCTCTTAAACCTAAAATATGCAAAAATATGCTCTTAAGGCTAAAATATGCAAAAATATGCTCAAACAAATCGATGCCAGATTACTTAAAAACTTCTGAAACGGATGAATACATTACCCTTTTATCAATAAAATGCACAGGAAAAAACATGATAGTGCATATTTTTGGTTTCCCTGGTCATAACTTTTAATTTTTTAACATTTTTTTTTTTAAATTATAGTAGTATAACGAAAATCAACCGGTAGAAACACAAAGTGACTCATCAAGGGTACTATAAATTTCATCGACTTTCTTAAACGCTTTTAAAAAAGTTCATATCTTTATTGGTTGCGGTACAAGAGCCAAATACCGTTATTCTAGGAGGGTATCGCGATTGCCAACCTTGTTTTTTAATATACCTTTTAAATATCAATTTTTAAAAAATATTTTTTAATGTTAAAAACCATATAATAGTTAATAGCCCTGTTTTTTGCAGACCGGATTAAGATTAGGATTAACTCTATTTAGTTAAAAAATGGGTCAAATCAAGTCCAGAAATTTTTTTTATATTTTTTTTTTTCTGAATTTACATCCAATTAGTTAATATAAACAGGAAAAAAATTAAGCGTTATCCAAAATGTAAAATGGTATAAATAAATTTAAGTAAATCCAAGGATTTAATTTTTTTTCTATTGATTAATTTAAATTTTTACTATTAAAAAAAACAGTATGATCTTAGACATTACTTAAAGTAATACTGCATAGTAAATTAATTAACTTATAGCTTTTCTTTTCTTAAACCAAATGTTTTTTTTTTTGTTTAAGATTTAAGTTTTGTGTTTTGTAATATACACTCATAGAAATATCTTAGTAGAAAAATTAGTAAACCCATTGTAGATCAAGTTTTACAGAATAATGCCGTATTCAACAAAAATTAATGTTGATATCGTTGAATAATCAGTATATTTAAATCAACGATTTACAATGTATCTACAGAATTCAATAGATAAATCAAAATAGAAAAACAACCCTGTTCGTTCATTTTTTTATTATTAACGAGTGACGAGTGAGTTGGTAGCAATGTGAAACGTGTTTATCTGTCTCTTATAAAATTATTTCATGTGTTTGTTTTTTATAAAATTATTTAATATTATAAAAATAGGATCTGGTCTGTAAATATTTGGTAAGTAAAAAAATACATTGAGTACTTTATGTATTCATACTATATTAAAGTTTTTTTGTATTTTTTTAAGGATTTTATTTGGTATCATCAGAAAACTGGAGAATGGCTTATGAGTGCATAACATGAATAAACGAAGTGTGTGTGAAAATCTTTGTGTAAATCTTCAAATATTGCTGCTTAAAAAGCCGGAAATAAAAAAATATTGTGATTTATACTTAATAAAAGAATATTTACAAATAACAACAAGCTTTTTTTTTAATAATAAAATTTCTTATATTAACAAAAATATGAGTTGAATTTACATAAAATGCGAGTTGATTAACAAAAAAACGAGTTGATCAACTTTTACAAAAACTGACAACAATTTTTATTGAAATCAACATAAATTTTTGTAGGGTCAAAATCAACAATGATTTCTGTTGAATTTACAACGATTTTCTTTGGGAATACAATGATTTTTGGTTGAGTGTACATATACCTGTATTAATTGAATTTAATAAATGACTTTTTTTACCCAAATTATTTTGAATTTAATTTAAGCATATGTTCAATTTGTTTTACATACTACAAGCAACATCTTAAATCGAACCAACCATTCCGTTATTGGCGGTATATCGCGAATACCGCCTTAGCTATGTATGATACCGCCTTACATTTCTATATCACTATTTTTTGTTTCTTAAGATAAGTCCCCCTTTATCCCGCTTTTTTGGCTTTTGGAACATAAAGTACACTTTATAGTTTTCAAATAATGTTTTGCCTAATATGCCATTTATAAACAAAATCCAGATAAATTCTAACAAGTTTAACATGCTTAGACACGTTCTTTTCACACTTTTATTTGATATGCAACATGACTAGGTTACTTTTCATAAAAAATTAGATTTCAGTGGTGGAAAAACGCTCCCCGTTTCAATTGTGATTAATCGCATAAAAGAAAAAAACTTAAAAATTACCGTTTCTTTCCCCCTCTTTCACCCCTAACAAAATATGTGTCTACGAAAAATGTAAGAAGATCGAAAATAAATTTCTTATTAATGTCCAGAATAAGTATAAATATAAAGCTTTCTTGTGTACCGTTTTGAAACCAATGATATAACATGGATAATACACTCAACCAAAAAACATTGTATTCCCAAAGAAAATCGTTGAAAATTCAACAGAAATCATTGTTGATTTTGACCCTACAAATATTTATGTTGATTTCAATAAAAATTATTGTCAGTTTTTGTAAAAGTTGATCAACTCGTTTTTTTGTAAATCAACTCTTATTTTTTGTACATTCAACTCATAATTTTGTTAATATAAGAAATTTAATAATAAAAAAACTTGTTATTTGTAAATATTCTTTTATTAAGCATAAATCACAATATTTTTGTATTATCGCCGGCTTTTTAAACTACAATATTTGAAGATTTTCGCAAAGATTTTCACACACACTTCGTTTATTCATGTTATGCACTTATAAGCCATTCTCCAGTTTTCTGATGATACCAAATAAAATCCTTAAAAAAAAACAAAAAAGGTTTAATATAGTATGAATACATAAAGTAATCAATGTATTTTTTTACTTACCAAATATTTACAGGCCAGATCCTATTTTTATTTATTTTTATAATATTAAAAAATTTTATAAAAAACAAACACATCAAATAATTTTATAAGAGACAAATAAACACGTTTCACATTGCTACCAACTCGTTAATAATAAAAAAATGAACGAACAGGGTTGTTTTTTCTATTTTGATTTATCTATTGAATTCTGTAGATACATTGTAAATCGTTGATTCAACTATACTGATTATTCAACGATATCAACATTAATTTTTGTTGAATACGGCATTATTCTGTAAAACTTGATCTACAATGGGTTTACTAATTTTTCTACTAAGATATTTCTATGAGTGTATGATGTAATTAGTTGAGAACTTACTTAGCATTATTAATTTCCAATTTTAAAGACACAAATTGTTGGACTTTTGTCTAGCTAGATTTTGATTTGGAACCAATGTGCGGCGGTCAACACCTTTCTAACAACGTATTAGAAATTAAAATCGGACAAAAAATAGCCAAGTTATTTAAATTTTCATTAAAATCGAATTGAAAAGCATCAAAAACTGACCCAAACGTCTCGTTTTGTCAAGCCTATCGTCAGATTTTTAAAATGTTTTAATGCACAATTAATGAATTTCTAAATATCTATTATATTCGGTCACGCATTGGACAAAAAAAAAATCCGAATTGAAAAATACCCTTTTTGTACCCTTTTTTGACGCAGTTTAGCTCAAGGTAGATAATCGCTAGAGCCGAAAGATTTTGGGATTCTTCATAAAACATGTCAAAGTTAATTTTGGGGTGGGTACATCAACAACTTTTTTTTTTTGAGTCGTTCTAACGTACATACACACATACATATGTATAATAAATTATTTTTTTTTTCTTTAATATACTGCTATTCTAAAATTGTTTGCTTTTTACAAATTTCTAATAATTTTTTGTTTTTAATTTTGCATATATTTTTTTAATTCATTTTCCTATACTTTTCTAATTTTTTTCCCTTATTTTTAAAAATTTTTTTCAGTATTTTTCTGTTATAATACCATATTGGAATGTAATAATTTTTGAAATGATATGTAGTGTGTATGTAAAAGAAAAACTAAATAAATTTCTAAAGAATGATAAATAAAATTCATATCATTCATTCATATCATTCATTCATATCATTCATTCATATCATTCATTCATATCATGATAAATTTATCACGATATTTTGCTTATAACTTTTCATTTCATGATAAACGATAAGAATTCTTCGTTTCACGAAAAAGAAACGAAGTTTTTTTCTTCTAACTTAAACTCACCGTCTGAAAAAGAAGGAAAAAAAAGCAAACCACATCTCATGTTCATGAAACGATAAACAGGTTTTTTTTCTCAACTGAAACGAAATGAAGATGAACAAAATACATTGTGTTCAATTTCATGACAAAGAAAAATAAAACAAAATACAAATAATCTTGTTCATGAATATAAAAACAAAAAGAGCTTCATATACGTACTCTGGTAGGTACCTTAGGTCCTGCTACACTAAAAATGCTTTATTTATCGAAGCCTCTTTCGAGTGGGCGGGCCTTCAAAGTTGAAAAGTTTTTCTTAAATATCTTAAAAAGTACTTATGCGATTTGGATGAAATTAGTATCATTCGAAAGCTTAAATAAATTCCTTTTGAACATTCCTTGACATGGAGAAATTTTATTAACCCCTTTAAACGCCAAAACGCGATTTTAATTTTTTATTTTTTAATTTTCAAATATCTCAAAAAATGTTACGTATATAAGGCCATAAAGAGTGTACATAGGTTTGTAGCTAAGGTTTTAAGTTTTCATTTGGACTTTTATTCGACTCTCTAACTCTTCTAACACCAGAGATATAAGGGGTTAAAGTTTTGGTGCTATTTTCTTTTAGGTTTTTCGTAGCAATTTTCTAGTTTTTACATTTGCTTGAATATCTTAAAAACCAATTATCAGATTTCGATGAAATTGGTTTCATTCAAAAGCTTAAACAAATTTATTTTGAATTTTCCTTTACATGAAAAAATTTCATTAACCCATTAAGCGCCGAAACGCAATTTTATTTTTTTTTTTTAGTTTTAAAATATCTCACAAATGTTACGTATATAAGGTCATAAAAAGGTTTGGTTTGTAGCTAAGGACATAAGCTTTCATTTGGACTTTTATTTAACTCCATAATTTTTTTAACACCAAATATATAAAGGCTTAAAGTTTTGGTGCATTTTTTTTTTAACTTTTTTGCAGCAATTTTCTAGTTTTTACATTTGCTTGAATATCTTAAAAAGTACTTATCCGATTTGTTAAGCTCCAAAACACAATTTTAAGTTTTTAATGTTTTTAAATGTATCGTATATAAGGTCATAACCCCCATTCACATTATGGGTAGTAAGTCCAAAGCAATTTTGGTCATAATCCCAGTTTTCTGCAGAGAGGGTGGGTTTAATGCATGGAGTTTGTAATCCCTAAGCCCGGCCGAAGGCCGGCTACGCAGAAAAACTTAAGTAAAAAAAAAAAATTCTTTTAATTTTGGGGATTATGACCAACTTGTATAGAAGACATAATCCCCATAATGGGGATAATGGCCATTTGTTACGTGGTCATTATCCCCATTAATCTGGGAATTATGTCCGTTTTTTATTGGGATTATGTCCAAATAATTTTCGGTCATAGTCCCCACCAGAGTCACTATGGTCCCCACTACCATTATGACAACATTCATTTCGGTCATAATCCCCATAACGGAAATGATGTCACCTAGAAAATTGCTACGAAAAAGCTAAAAAAAAAATAGCACAAAAACTTTAGCCCTTTATATCTCCGGTGTTAGAAGAGTTAGAGAGTGGAATAAAAGTCCAAATGAAAGCTTAGAACCTTGGCTACAAACCAATGTATACTCTTTATGGCCTTATATACGTAACATTTTTGAGATATTTGAAAATTAAAATCGCGTTTTGGCGCTTAAAGGGTTAATGAAATTTCTCCATGTCAAGGAATGTTCGAAAGGAATTTATTTAAGCTTTCGAATGATACTAATTTCATCCAAATCGGATAAGTACTTTTTAAGATATTTAAGAAAAACGCTTAAACTTTGAAGGCACGCCCTCTCGAAAGTGGGCGTGACCCCTCCAGTTTGACTGCACATTTTTGCTCTGTGAGGTCAAAGGTTAAAAATCGCAATTTCGGTAAAGTGGTTTAGTTCCACTTTTGTGAAATTATCTTTAAATTAAATGCACGCACCGGGTTGTCAGATTTTTTTTACGCTCATCGCCAAATCGGATGTCAAAAATCGCCAGAAATCGCCAAAACTCAAATTTTTTCAGTTTTTGTTAAAAAAAATATTTATTTTTATTTAAAAAAAAATATATTTTGTTTTCTTTATAATGGATAGAAAATAATAATACTCAAAAATCGCCAAAATCCTAGAATAATACATAAAAATCGCCAAAAGTCAATTTTTTTAGTTTTTGTATTTAAAAATTTTGCTAATTACTTCTAAAATCTGTCTATAGGTAATAAATTTCACTCGAAATCAATTTATGCTTGTTTACTGCACTAATGCAAAGACCCCAATCGATCTATGATAATCGGTCTTGAATATTTCTTAATTTTCTTATCGCTATTTTTACTCAACAACAGTTTACAACAGTGTAAAATTGGAGAAAAAAAGTAATTAATTTTTTTGTGATTCGCGTATTATAGTTTTTGACTCTCCTGTAGCGCAATTCACTAACTTTTTAACGACAAAAATCGGTAGTTATATTGTCAAAAATCGTTAGTTATCGACAATTGTCTTTAAAAGCGATTCTATAACATTTTTCTACCGAATTTTGCCGTTATTGAAAATCGTTAACTTATCAACAAAAATTTTTTTGAAGTTAAAGTTAACGAAATTTTTCGGTTCTCAATACAATTTCAAAATAAACAAATTTCAAATTAACTATTTTTGTCGTTAATTCTTGTCGTTAATTGAAAAATTTATAGAATCAGATATTCGTTAAAACAACCGACAATTCTCGTTAATTAACGATATCGATAATTTCGTTAAAAAAGTTACTGAATCGCACTACTGGACACTGGACAAATTTCCCAAATGTTTTTTGTTTTGTTTTAACTCATAAAGAGGCACTTAGACGAGCAGACTTGGAGAAAGTCTGTCGAAAATGTTAAAAAAAAGTTTTAGCTGTCTAAGCGCAGAAAAAGTAAATAAAATTTGATAATTTGAAATAATGGCTCTACTAATCTTTTGAAAATATTCTGGAAATAATTTGATAAAATCGCCAAAGAAATCGCCAATCATTTTGTAAATCGCCAAAAAATCGCCACGTCGCCAAATCGAAAAACTCGTCGCCAAACTGATTTCAAAATCGCCACGTTTGGCGAGAAATCGCCATATCTGACAGCCCTGGCACGCACATATATCAGCAACACCAGTTGTAATCGGTCAGTCAATGATTAAGGACGTGTAAGCTGCGGCGTTGTAGTTGATTAAAATTAAAGACAAAACTGTACCGCGTGTTTTTTTTGTTGAGCCTGCTGGTTCACTCGGCATTGCGTCAGACACTTGTGGTGTCTGATTGGATGTCTATCGGCACTTGGGAGCATTGTTTCACTGCCTCCATTGTAAAGGCAATGGTCGTGTTTTGTGTGCAGAGCCAACTTAAGTGTCTAGGCTTTTTTTTTTTTTTTTTTTTGGTTTTAATGATTAATGGCGGTGTTATAAAAACACACAAATTGCCAGGTTATTCCACGACGTTCCAACCAAAGAACGTATTAAATAAAATTATGGCAATAGATTAGCAGCCACGAAGAATAACGGGAGACCCCGTTACTTATGATGACGCCACGCTAAAGCCTAGACACTTAAGTTGGCTCTGCACACAAAACACGACCATTGCCTTTACAATGGAGGCAGTGAAACAATGCTCCCAAGTGCCGGTAGACATCCAATCAGACACCACAAGTGTCTGACGCAATGCCGAGTGAACCAGCAGGCTCAACAAAAAAAACACGCGGTACAGTTTTGTCTTTAATTTTAATCAACTACAACGCCGCAGCTTACACGTCCTTAATCATTGACTGACCGATTACAACTGAGTGTCTAGGCTTTAGCGTGGCATCATCATAGGTAACGGGGTCTCCCGTTATTCTTCGTGGCTGCTAATCTATTGCCATAATTTTATTTAATTCGTTCTTTGGTTGGAACAACGTTGAATAACCTGGCAAACTGTGTGTTTTTATAACACCGCCATTAATCATTAAAACCAAAAAAAAATATATATATCAGGAACACCTGTACTCAGTGTGGCCTAGGAGCACCAGCCCTCTTAAATTTTAATTTCAGTTTTTTTTTCTTTTTTTTATTCTAAAGGGGGTGGCATATTTTTTTTTGATAATTTTTGTGTGCCCCGTAAATTGCAGTTTTGCCCAAAATATAACGCGGCCTTAAGTATAAAACACATTACTAGAAAAGTATTAAATAATAAACTTACTGCAGAAAAAAAAGAAATATAAAAATTATAAAGTTGTGTCGCCTATAAACGAACCAGTTCAATTGAACTATTCACCGTACTGAACAATTTGATCTAGTTTATTTAGTCCATTCAGTTCTCCACTAACGCCACGTAAAATAATATAATACACTCATAGAAATATCTTAGTAGAAAAATTAGTAAACCCATTGTAGATCAACTTTACAGAATTTAACAAAAATAAATGTTGATAACAAAAGCTTAAATATATAAGGACTATGCAAGAGTCAATTCTTTTTGACGTTTAAAGGTGGTGTTAGTTTTACAAATGGTATCTGGGAAAGCTGGAAATTTTGTTTACCTTTTATTTTTCGTTTAATTTTGCTGGTTGTTTTGATTTAATTATATTTATTTATTTTTTTATTATGTATTTTTTATTTTCAAGTGATAACAATAATTTTCATTCACATTTTTAAAATTTTTTAATGTTTATTTTTTGTTATTCCCAAATCGTTCCCAAATACGGAACTCATTAAGAATACCGAACTTGCTAAAAATTAAAAAAGAAAAATATGACCTTGACCTCTGACCTCTAAAAAGTCGAGTGTGGTGTTCAAACTCGTGGGGACGTACCCCGTTTGGGAGGGGCAGGGGTTTAAAGTTAAAATGGTTTTTCTTAAATATTTCAAAAACAACTTATCCGATCAAGACGGTTATGCTATCGTTAGAAAGGGTAATTAAAGACCTTTCCAACGGGGTGCAACATGACGTAGTTTTATTAACCCTTTAAGTGACAAAACTTGATTTCAAAAAATTTTAACTAGACTTTTTTTACAAAGTGCTTATTATCTCAAAATCGCACGTATATAAACATTTTTTTTGTGTATATAGGCTTGTAGCCAAGATTTAAAGCTTTCATTTGCGCTAAAAAACGGCACTGTAAGTCAAAAACTTACTGAGATATTAAGGGTCAAACTTGTTTTTTAAACTTTTTTCAGGTTTTTTGTTAAAATTGTATTTGTAGAAACATACATCTGACAAACTAATCGAATTTTAAAATTTTTTCTGCGTAGCCGGCCTTCGGCCGGGCTTAGGGATTACAAACTCCATGCATTAAACCCACCCTCTCTGCAGAAAACGGGGATTATGACCAAAATTGCTTTGGACTTACTCCCCATAATGTGAATGGGGGTTATGACCGAAAAAAGTTCGGTCGTTCGGCCCGGTTAAAATCACTTAATGGGGGTGTCATGTTACACATCATTGGAAAGGTCTTTAATTCACCTTTTTAATGATACCACAATCGTCTTGATCGGACTAGTAGTTTGTCAGATATCTGTATGTTTCCACAAATCAATAAAATTTTAACAAACATCCTGAAAAAAGTAAAAAAAAAATAAAGTTACAACTTTGACCCCTAATATCTCAGTATGTTTTAGACTTACAGCGCAGTTTTTTGGCGCAAATGAAAGCTTGAGGTCTTGGCTACAAGCCTATATAGACGAAAAAAATGTTTATATACGTGCGATTTTGAGATATTAAGCATTTTGTAAAAAAAGTCTAGTTAAAATTTTTTAAAATGAATTTTTGTCGCTTAAAGGGTTAATTAAACTACGTCATGTTACACCCCGTTGGAAAGGTCTTTAATTACCCTTTCTAATGATAGCATAACCGTCTTGATCGGATAAGTAGTTTTTGAAATATTTAAGAAAAACCACTTTAACTTTAAACCCCTGCCCCTCCCAAACGGGGTACGTCCCCACGGGTTTGAACACCACACTCGAAATCTAACAATCTAAGGATTAAGGTCATATACATTTTTTTTAATTTAAACAAAGTTCGGTAAAGTTTATTTATGCCCCAAATACTTTCCAAAAAAAGATTGCCATCTCGTCAGCTTATTATTGTTTTGCTCCATACGCCAACAACTCGGTTTCGAGAAAAACCATAAAATAGGTTTACCACAAATTTTCTCGAAAAGTAATCGATGGATTTTGTTTTAAGGTTTATTGCTACATATATTGTTAACAAAGCTTCTAGTTTTCAGACTTTTACATACAATAGATCAAAAGATTTTAAGCTTTTAAGAAAATAAGATTTTATGGTATTATGCTCCATATTATACGGAGTTCACATTAGAGAATTTGTACTCGTTTAAGCCACTTGTTTAAAAAAGTAAACAAAATCGTTCACACTACATTTTGCGCGTTTAACTTTGAGTGTTTAACGTTTGTAAACAAACGTACATAACCTAATTCTGAAAAAATTTGCAAAAATATTTCTAAAAACCTTTTAAACTTTGGCGGAAGACAAGATATTTAATTTTTTTATAACATTTACATAACACCACTACACGGAACACCTTTTTATTGACTCATTTCAAGTAAATAGGAAGATTTTTCTGTTTTTTGTTCCGGACCTCTCCGAAGCTGTTTGCATATTTATACTTCGATGGAAGGCAAAATTCACTATTAGTGCAGCTTTTCCAATATAATTATAAATAAAACACACACTTTTTTCTGAATTTTCAGTAGTTTTTATTAGTTTTTTAAATATTTATAATTTCTCAATTTTCCAATGTTTTGCTAAAGTGCGTATGATACTTGCTTGTTTCAAGTTACTTGTTGCTGCATTTATTAGGGTTTTTCTATAAAAATTTCGATAACTTAAACCAAAAATTTTTAATTTATCGAAATTCCCATAGAAAAACCCTAATAAATGCAGCAACAAGTAACTTGAAACAAGCAAGTATCATAAAGGCATAAGAAAATGGCAGAAAGATACAGAAGCTGGTTGCTATGAAATCTTTTTTTTTTGGCATAGAATAACTAGCGATGTTAAACAAGTTGTTCAACAAAACACCAGTAGCAGAATAAAAACGTAATGGACACAGAACAAAGACTTTTTTAAACATCTCACTCTTGAACATTTCAAAACAGCAAGTGTGAACGCCGTATAATATGGAGTTCACACTAGCGACTTTAAACAAGTTGTTTAACAAAACACCAGTAACAGAATAAAAACGTAATGGATACAGAACAAAGACTTTTTTAAACATCTCACTTTTAAACACTTCAAAACAGCAAGTGTGAACGCCGTATAAAGAATAATTAAAAGAAAATATACCGAACCCTGCCTTTGAAATGTTTAGCGAAATGTTCAACAGGGAAACAAACCTTCGTGCAGTTACCGATATCGGTAACTTTTTTTTTTTCTTTTTTCTATGAATGACAGGGTGACACAGAGATGAATTTTTTTTCAAAAACTACTACTTTTATCAACTATTCGCAAATTTCATCGGCAATTTTTACCCACAAAACAATGAGTTGGAGAAGGTCTATCCATGAATCTCCTCCTACTAGGCCATATGGACATTCGGTGTAGCTTTTTAAAACATAATATTATAGCGGACACTAATACGAGTACTTTGTAGTACCACATTTCTTTAGAGTCAGTTTTCGTTAAACCAAATTTATCAAAAAACTAACTGGCCAAAAGTGGACAAAATCTTAAATCGCTGTGGGAGGACCCTTAATGTCAATCGGTGTAACTTTTGAAAGTTAAATCTTTTAGAGGACACTTAAAAGAGTACTTTGTAGTACTACGTTTTATTGGAATCAGTTTTTGGTAGAATAATTCCATCACAAAACTGACCAGAACTGGACAATATTTTAAACCGCTGTGGGTGGACCCTTAATGTCAATCGGTGTAACTTTTTAAAATGGAATATTATAGAGGACACTAAAATGAGTACTTTGTAGTACCACGTTTTATTGGAATCAGTTTTTGGTAGAACAATTCCATCAAAAAACTGTCTGACCAGAACTGGCCAAAATGTTAATCGCTGTAGGTGGACCCTTAATGTCAATCGGTGTAACTTTTGAAAATGGAATATTATAGAGGACACTTATAGGAGTACTTTGTAGTACCACGTTTAATTGGAATCAGTTTTTGGTAGAACAATTCCATCAAAAAACTATCTGACCAGAACTGGCCAAAATGTTAATCGCTGTAGGTGGACCCTTAATGTCATTCGGTGTAACTTTTGAAAATGGAATATTATAGAGGACACTTATAGGAGTACTTTGTAGTACCACGTTTTATTGGAATCAGTTTTTTGTAAAACAATTCCATCAAAAAACTGACCAGAACTGGCCAAAATCTTAAATCCCTGTACGTGGACCCTTAATGTCATTCGGTGTTACTTTTGAAAATGGAATTTTATAGCGGACACTTATAGGAGTACTTTGTATTACTACGTTTAATTGGAATCAGTTTTTGGTAGAACAATTACATCAAAAAACTATCTGACCAGAACTGGCCAAAATCTTAAATCGCTGTGGGTAGACCCTTAATATCAATCGGTGTAACTTTTGAAAGTGGAATCTTATAGAGAACACTAAAAAGAGTACTTTGTAGTACCACGTTTTATTGGAATCAGTTTTTTGTAAAACAATTCCATCAAAAAACTGACCAGAACTGGCCAAAATCTTAAATCCCTGTACGTGGACCCTTACTGTCATTCGGTGTAACTTTTAAAAATGGAATATTATAGTGGACACTTATAGGAGTACTTTGTATTACCACGTTTTGTTGGAATCAGTTTTTGGTAGAACAATTCCATCAAAAAACTGTCTGACCAGAACTGGCCAAAATGTTAATCGCTGTAGGTGGACCCTTAATGTCATTCGGTGTAACTTTTGAAAATGGAATATTATAGAGGACACTTATAGGAGTACTTTGTGGTACTACGTTTAATTGGAATCAGTTTTTGGTAGAACAATTCCATCAAAAAACTGTCTGACCAGAACTGGCCAAAATGTTAATCGCTGTAGGTGGACCCTTAATGTCATTTGGTGTAACTTTTGAAAATGGAATATTATAGAGGACACTTATAAGAGTACTTTGTAGTACTACGTTTAATTGGAATCAGTTTTTGGTAGAACAATTCCATCAAAAAACTATCTGACCAGAACTGGCCAAAATCTTAATCGCTGTAGGTGGACCCTTAATGTCAATCGGTGTAACTTTTGAAAATGGAATATTATAGAGGACACTAAAAAGAGTACTTTGTAGTACTACGTTTTATTGGAATCAGTTTTTGGTAGAACAATTCCATCAAAAAACTATCTGACCAGAACTGGCCAAAATCTTAATCGCTGTAGGTGGACCCTTAATGTCAATCGGTGTAACTTTTGAAAATGGAATCTTATAGAGAACACTAAAAAGAGTACTTTGTAGTACTACGTTTTATTGGAATCAGTTTTTGGTAGAACAATTCCATCAAAAAACTATCTGACCAGAACTGGCCAAAATCTTAATTGCTGTAGGTGGACCCTCAATGTCAATCGGTGTAACTTTTGAAAATGGAATCTTATAGAGAACACTAAAAAGAGTACTTTGTAGTACTACGTTTTATTGGAATCAGTTTTTTGTAGAACGATTCCATCAAAAAACTGACCAGAACTGGCCAAAATCTTAAATCCCTGTACGTGGACCCTTAATGTCATTCGGTGTAACTTTTAAAAATGGAATATTATAGCGGACACTTATAGGAGTACTTTGTATTACCACGTTTTGTTGGAATCAGTTTTTGGTAGAACAATTCCATCAAAAAACTGTCTGACCAGAACTGGCCAAAATGTTAATCGCTGTAGGTGGACCCTTAATGTCATTCGGTGTAACTTTTGAAAATGGAATATCATAGAGGACACTTATAGGAGTACTTTGTAGTACTACGTTTAATTGGAATCAGTTTTTGGTAGAACAATTCCATCAAAAAACTGTCTGACCAGAACTGGCCAAAATGTTAATCGCTGTAGGTGGACCCTTAATGTCAATCGGTGTAACTTTTGAAAATGGAATATTATAGAGGACACTTAAAGGAGTACTTCGTAGTACCACGTTTAATTGGAATCAGTTTTTGGTAGAACAATTCCATCAAAAAACTGTCTGACCAGAACTGGCCAAAATGTTAATCGCTGTAGATGGACCCTTAATGTCATTCGGTGTAACTTTTGAAAATGGAATATTATAGAGGACACTTATAGGAGTACTTTGTAGTACTACGTTTAATTGGAATCAGTTTTTGGTAGAACAATTCCATCAAAAAACTGTCTGACCAGAACTGGCCAAAATGTTAATCGCTGTAGGTGGACCCTTAATGTCAATCGGTGTAACTTTTGAAAATGGAATCTTATAGAGAACACTAAAAAGAGTACTTTGTAGTACCACGTTTTATTGGAATCAGTTTTTTGTAAAACAATTCCATCAAAAAACTGACCAGAACTGGCCAAAATCTTAAATCCCTGTACGTGGACCCTTAATGTCATTCGGTGTAACTTTTAAAAATGGAATATTATAGCGGACACTTATAGGAGTACTTTGTATTACCACGTTTTGTTGGAATCAGTTTTTGGTAGAACAATTCCATCAAAAAACTGTCTGACCAGAACTGGCCAAAATGTTAATCGCTGTAGGTGGACCCTTAATGTCAATCGGTGTAACTTTTGAAAATGGAATATCATAGAGGACACTTATAGGAGTACTTTGTAGTACTACGTTTAATTGGAATCAGTTTTTGGTAGAACAATTCCATCAAAAAACTGTCTGACCAGAACTGGCCAAAATGTTAATCGCTGTAGGTGGACCCTTAATGTCATTCGGTGTAACTTTTGAAAATGGAATATTATAGAGGACACTTATAGGAGTACTTTGTAGTACTACGTTTAATTGGAATCAGTTTTTGGTAGAACAATTCCATCAAAAAACTATCTGACCAGAACTGGCCAAAATCTTAATCGCTGTAGGTGGACCCTTAATGTCAATCGGTGTATCTTTTGAAAATGGAATCTTATAGAGGACACTTATAGGAGTACTTTGTAGTACTACGTTTAATTGGAATCAGTTTTTGGTAGAACAATTCCATCAAAAAACTATCTGACCAGAACTGGCCAAAATCTTAATCGCTGTAGGTGGACCCTTAATGTCAATCGGTGTAACTTTTGAAAATGGAATCTTATAGAGAACACTAAAAAGAGTACTTTGTAGTACTACGTTTTATTGGAATCAGTTTTTGGTAGAACAATTCCATCAAAAAACTATCTGACCAGAACTGGCCAAAATCTTAATCGCTGTAGGTGGACCCTTAATGTCAATCGGTGTATCTTTTGAAAATGGAATCTTATAGAGAACACTAAAAAGAGTACTTTGTAGTACTACGTTTTATTGGAATCAGTTTTTGGTAGAACAATTCCATCAAAAAACTATCTGACCAGAACTGGCCAAAATCTTAATCGCTGTAGGTGGACCCTCAATGTCAATCGGTGTAACTTTTGAAAATGGAATCTTATAGAGAACACTAAAAAGAGTACTTTGTAGTACTACGTTTTATTGGAATCAGTTTTTTGTAGAACGATTCCATCAAAAAACTGACCAGAACTGGCCAAAATCTTAAATCCCTGTACGTGGACCCTTAATGTCATTCGGTGTAACTTTTAAAAATGGAATATTATAGCGGACACTTATAGGAGTACTTTGTATTACCACGTTTTGTTGGAATCAGTTTTTGGTAGAACAATTCCATCAAAAAACTATCTGACCAGAACTGGCCAAAATGTTAATCGCTGTAGGTGGACCCTTAATGTCATTCGGTGTAACTTTTAAAAATGGAATATTATAGCCGACACTTATAGGAGTACTTTGTATTACCACGTTTTGTTGGAATCAGTTTTTGGTAGAACAATTCCATCAAAAAACTGTCTGACCAGAACTGGCCAAAATGTTAATCGCTGTAGGTGGACCCTTAATGTCAATCGGTGTAACTTTTGAAAATGGAATATTATAGAGGACACTTAAAGGAGTACTTCGCAGTACCACGTTTAATTGGAATCAGTTTTTGGTAGAACAATTCCATCAAAAAACTGTCTGACCAGAACTGGCCAAAATGTTAATCGCTGTAGGTGGACCCTTAATGTCATTCGGTGTAACTTTTGAAAATGGAATATTATAGAGGACACTTATAGGAGTACTTTGTAGTACTACGTTTAATTGGAATCAGTTTTTGGTAGAACAATTCCATCAAAAAACTGTCTGACCAGAACTGGCCAAAATGTTAATCGCTGTAGGTGGACCCTTAATGTCAATCGGTGTAACTTTTGAAAATGGAATATTATAGAGGGCACTTATAGGAGTACTTTGTATTACCACGTTTTGTTGGAATCAGTTTTTGGTAGAACAATTCCATCAAAAAACTGTCTGACCAGAACTGACCAAAATGTTAATCGCTGTAGGTGGACCCTTAATGTCATTCGGTGTAACTTTTGAAAATGGAATATTATAGAGGACACTTATAGGAGTACTTTGTAGTACTACGTTTTATTGGAATCAGTTTTTTGTAAAACAATTCCATCAAAAAACTGACCAGAACTGGCCAAAATCTTAAATCCCTGTACGTGGACCCTTAATGTCATTCGGTGTAACTTTTGAAAATGGAATATTATAGAGGACACTTATAGGAGTACTTTGTAGTACTACGTTTAATTGGAATCAGTTTTTGGTAGAACAATTCCATCAAAAAACTGTCTGACCAGAACTGGCCAAAATGTTAATCGCTGTAGGTGGACCCTTAATGTCATTCGGTGTAACTTTTGAAAATGGAATATTATAGAGGACACTTATAGGAGTACTTTGTAGTACTACGTTTAATTGGAATCAGTTTTGGGTAGAACAATTCCATCAAAAAACTATCTGACCAGAACTGGCCAAAATCTTAATCGCTGTAGATGGACCCTTAATGTCAATCGGTGTATCTTTTGAAAATGGAATCTTATAGAGGACACTTATAGGAGTACTTTGTAGTACTACGTTTAATTGGAATCAGTTTTTGGTAGAACAATTCCATCAAAAAACTATCTGACCAGAACTGGCCAAAATCTTAATCGCTGTAGGTGGACCCTTAATGTCAATCGGTGTAACTTTTGAAAATGGAATCTTATAGAGAACACTAAAAAGAGTACTTTGTAGTACTACGTTTTATTGGAATCAGTTTTTGGTAGAACAATTCCATCAAAAAACTATCTGACCAGAACTGGCCAAAATCTTAATCGCTGTAGGTGGACCCTTAATGTCAATCGGTGTAACTTTTGAAAATGGAATATTATAGAGGACACTAAAAAGAGTACTTTGTAGTACTACGTTTTATTGAAATCAGTTTTTGGTAGAACAATTCCATCAAAAAACTATCTGACCAGAACTGGCCAAAATCTTAATCGCTGTAGGTGGACCCTTAATGTCAATCGGTGTAACTTTTGAAAATGGAATCTTATAGAGAACACTAAAAAGAGTACTTTGTAGTACTACGTTTTATTGGAATCAGTTTTTGGTAGAACAATTCCATCAAAAAACTATCTGACCAGAACTGGCCAAAATCTTAATCGCTGTAGGTGGACCCTCAATGTCAATCGGTGTAACTTTTGAAAATGGAATCTTATAGAGAACACTAAAAAGAGTACTTTGTAGTACTACGTTTTATTGGAATCAGTTTTTTGTAGAACGATTCCATCAAAAAACTGACCAGAACTGGCCAAAATCTTAAATCCCTGTACGTGGACCCTTAATGTCATTCGGTGTAACTTTTAAAAATGGAATATTATAGCGGACACTTATAGGAGTACTTTGTATTACCACGTTTTGTTGGAATCAGTTATTGGTAGAACAATTCCATCAAAAAACTATCTGACCAGAACTGGCCAAAATGTTAATCGCTGTAGGTGGACCCTTAATGTCATTCGGTGTAACTTTTAAAAATGGAATATTATAGCCGACACTTATAGGAGTACTTTGTATTACCACGTTTTGTTGGAATCAGTTTTTGGTAGAACAATTCCATCAAAAAACTGTCTGACCAGAACTGGCCAAAATGTTAATCGCTGTATAAAATGGAATATTATAGAGGACACTTAAAGGAGTACTTCGTAGTACCACGTTTAATTGGAATCAGTTTTTGGTAGAACAATTCCATCAAAAAACTGTCTGACCAGAACTGGCCAAAATGTTAATCGCTGTAGGTGGACCCTTAATGTCATTCGGTGTAACTTTTGAAAATGGAATATTATAGAGGACACTTATAGGAGTACTTTGTAGTACTACGTTTAATTGGAATCAGTTTTTGGTAGAACAATTCCATCAAAAAACTGTCTGACCAGAACTGGCCAAAATGTTAATCGCTGTAGGTGGACCCTTAATGTCAATCGGTGTAACTTTTGAAAATGGAATATTATAGAGGGCACTTATAGGAGTACTTTGTATTACCACGTTTTGTTGGAATCAGTTTTTGGTAGAACAATTCCATCAAAAAACTGTCTGACCAGAACTGACCAAAATGTTAATCGCTGTAGGTGGACCCTTAATGTCATTCGGTGTAACTTTTGAAAATGGAATATTATAGAGGACACTTATAGGAGTACTTTGTAGTACTACGTTTTATTGGAATCAGTTTTTGGTAGAACAATTCCATCAAAAAACTATCTGACCAGAACTGGCCAAAATCTTAATCGCTGTAGGTGGACCCTCAATGTCAATCGGTGTAACTTTTGAAAATGGAATCTTATAGAGAACACTAAAAAGATTACTTTGTAGTACTACGTTTTATTGGAATCAGTTTTTGGTAGAACAATTCCATCAAAAAACTGTCTGACCAGAACTGGCCAAAATCTTAATCGCTGTAGGTGGACCCTTAATGTCATTCGGTGTAACTTTTGAAAATGGAGTCTTATGGAGGACACTAAAAAGAGTACTTTGTATTAATACGTTTAATTGGAATCAGTTTTTGGTAGAACAATTCCATCAAAAAACTATCTGACCAGAACTGGCCAAAATCTTAAATCGCTGTGGGTAGACCCTTAATTTTATTTATTTCATTTTCTATAACCTAACTCATTGGCCATATTCGGTTACTAATTTCTACTTACAAAAATTTGTACTTAAAAAAGTTTATAATATAAAAATAAAAATATGAACACAGAAGAACTTATAAATATGTATATATAAATATAAATAATAGGCATAAACCAATTATTAAAAAATAAAAAAATAAAGGAAAGAGAAGCAAAAATAACAATTAACCGATCGCAAGGTAGTTTAAATGTTAAAATATAAAAAATATGTAAAAGCTTTAATGTGTAACCAATCTAGATAAAAAAAGTATATATATTCATCATGTTATTAAACATCATTATGCGACTCATGAAATTTGGATATGTTGTTAAGAACGAAAATTAATTCTACACGCATTTTTTTTTAGCGGCACAAACTCATTTTTAGGGGGGGGGGTCGATATGTATGGGCGGAAATTGACCTTTTTCAGTTTTTTACGATTTACGCCTATTTGAACAAAATTAATATAGGCATGTGTGGTATCAGATTAAAGGCATTTAAAATACCTATCTCGTGGTGCTAACAACGGGCCAAAGTTAATGTTTTTCGACTTACTACCAAAAATGTCCTAAAATTTTGGTATTTTACTCAATATGACGAAAAGTTGTGCATGTTTGGACACGCTCTTAGCACACGTAGATAGGTTTTCCAAAGACCTTTCATTTGGTATGTAACATGACTAGGTTTCTTCGCATAATATAGGAGATCAACGAAAAAACTGAAAAATGGCCTTGTCTTCCCCCTCCTTTTTACCCACTAAATATGAATTTGGTCGCTAAAAAAATAAAAATACGTGTCCCATTATTTTTTCTGATATACAAAATAAAACCAATTCCATAAAGATCCGAGGGTGACACTAGGGAGGCTTCCCTTGTTAGCTATTTCTTGAATTGATTTTTTTTATTGATGGTGAAGAAAAAGACGTCTCTGTGGGCCGTTTGCTTGGCAATTATTTCGGCATCGGGTATTGCCTCACACGTTCCAACTTTTATTTAAGTAATTGATAAAAACCTCTGTTAACATTGAAATATCTAGCGGAATTGTGCAATATTGAGGTACGAATTTTATTCGCACTATAGCCAAATACATGAAATCAATTAAAATACTTTTTCTACTACCATTAGAATCAATAATATCTGTAAAATACAAAAGTAATAAAAATATTGACCATTTAATAACATTTTTCGACCAACTAGTCTACTTACATGATGAAATTCGTTTTTAAAATTGTTATTAGCAATTTGATTATAAAAAGTGTTCTTTTACTCCGTAAAACAATGAGATTGTACATTAATATCTCCAATTGGGGTTCATCATCGGAAATAATGGCACCATCAACTGGGTTATCCTCGCCAGCGATAGATTGTATGGGCGTATTCCATTTTGACTGTGTACTTTCTGTACTGACCAATGACAGTCTGGTTATTATAGCTTGTATATATTTAGATCAGGAAGCTTCATTTTCCGTGGCTTGTTGACCAATATTTTTAGGAACAATATGTTTATTTACAATACAGCAGCAATCAGCAGACAGCAAAAAATAAAGTACTGTAGCTGATTTCTGTAACTCTCGAATCGAAAGATTTCTCGCATGAACCATGTGAAATGAAACAAAAACATTGTAAATCGGCACAAAAACTGATTTTTCACATTTTACTGTTTCTGTAACTTTGTTGTGCGAAAACTATTGAACTTATTGGAATGATGCGAAAAACCCCGTTTCTGTAAAGTAATTGGTCGAAAACTTTTCTATTTGAAGTGTCAAAAAAACTCACATTTTAAAACGGTGCGAGACTTCGACAAAAAGAAATAAAAACATTAAAAAGATAATAATAAATTAAAAAAATGGAGAAAAATAGTAAGAAAAATACAAATTACTTGTTTTGTGTTGGTATAAATATCTAATTTATTATATTTTTTCACAAATTTTAGACAAATCAAAGAATCTCTAAATGTAAAAATGCTGTTATTAATACAACGCTACACATTATCATCAACAATATGTAATTCTATTTTTTTATATTTGTTTTATTGCTTTTAAATAATCCATAAACAATAATTTGAATTGCTCCGTGTTTTTTTTTCTGTTTTGTTACTATTTTCTCACTGTGATTACTTTTTTGACAGCTATCTTGGAATATTCCAATACAAACGATGGCTTTTTCGCATTGACATACAGAAACAGTTTTTATTCCAGAGTCGAGAAACGGTGGAATTTTTTGTTTCATATTTTTCGATGCGAAAACTTCTCACTTTAATTACAGAAACGGGCTACTGGGTAATAAAAAAAGGGCCCATCAGACGACAGACAAATCTTAGAATTTGTCTTCCAACCGTTCATTTTTTTTCTGAAATAATTTGCGAACACACATCTGAACACATACAATTACTAAGCGCCAATCAGACGACAGACCATTCTTACAATTTGTCTAAAGGTACCTACAGACGACGCAATATTACACACAAAAAAATAATCGAGGTAACAATACCTTAGCTGGCATAGGTATTTATTTTTTCTTTGAAATCAAAAATATAAGGTTTATTACCTTAGCAATATGTAATTTAAATACCTATTGGCTATGCAACTTTTACTATTCAAATTAGGTAGAACTTCGAAAAATTTTTTGACAATAATTTTAAAATTAATAAAAAATACAAACATCAAAAATTTTTTAAAAGTTGTTAAACGCAATAAAAATCAAATCATAAAAATTAACAATTCTTAGATTCTGAGACATTTTTGAATAGAAAAAGTCTCAGATAAGACATTTTTGTATAGAAAAAATAACGCAGATTCTGAGACATTTTTGTATAGAAAAATCTAAGATTCTGATAAATTTTTGTATAGAAAAACTCTCAGATTCTGAGAGATTTTTCTATAGAAAAAATTTAAGACTCCGAGACATTTTTTTACAGAAAAAAATCTCAGATTCTGAGACATTTTTGTATAGAAAAAAATCTCAGATTCTGATACATTTTTGTATAGAAAAAATCTCATATTCTGAGACATTTTTGAATAGAAAAAATCTCAGATTCTGATAAATTTTTTTCTATAGAAAAAATCTCATATTCTTAGAGACATTTTTCTGTAGGAAAAATGTCTAAAAATCTGAGTATTTTTCTATAGAAAAACTCTGAGAATCTGAGACGTTTTTTCTTTTCAAAAGTTTTCAGAATCTGAGGCATTTCTGTATAAAAAAAATCTCAGATTCTGATAAATTTTTGTATAGAAAAACTCTGATTCTGAGAGATTTTTCTATAGAAAAAATTTCAGATTCTGAATCATTTTTCTATAGAAAAATCTCAGAAAAAATGTCTCAGAATCTGAGAATTTTTCTACAGAAAAAATGTCTCAGAATCTGAGAATTTTTCTACAGAAAAAATGTCTCAGAATCTGAGAATTTTTCTATAGAAAAAATGTCTCAGAATCTGAGAATTTTTCTATAGAAAAAATGTCTCAGAATCTGAGAATTTTTCTATAGAAAAAATGTCTCAGAATCTGAGAATTTTTCTATAGCAAAAATGTCTCAGAATCTTAGAATTTTTCAATAGAAAAAATGTATCGGAATCTGAAAATTTTTCTGTAGAAAAAATGTATCAGAATCTGAGAATTTTTCTTTCAAAAGATTGTTTTAGAATCAAATAATTTTTGCAGAAAACATCTATGGAACTGTGACTGAAAGATTTTCAGATTCTGAGACTTTTTTTACAAAAAATTCGCAGATTTTGAAATATTTTTTATAGAAAATATCTTTTTTCGCATTTTTTCTATGTGGAAATACGGTTGAGAAATATAGATGATTCTGAGATTTTTCTTAATTCTAGTATTCTTGATGAGTTTTTTTATTACAAATAATGCTTCTTAAAACTGGGTCGCTGGATCGTTAGTTCTTGAAGACTTCTTACGTTATCTAAAAAACTGTAAAATAATTGATTTATTTTTACATAATTAATTTGCTAATAAAGTTAATTACCTTGCTGGTCTAATTTTTTGCGAATTGCTAATTTTTATGATTTGATTTTTATTGCGTTTAACAACTTTTAAAAAATTTTTGATGTTTGTATTTTTTATTAATTTTAAAATTATTGTCAAAAAATTTTTCGAAGTTCTACCTAATTTGAATAGTAAAAGTTGCATAGCCAATAGGTATTTAAATTACATATTGCTAAGGTAATAAACCTTATATTTTTGATTTCAAAGAAAAAATAAATACCTATGCCAGCTAAGGTATTGTTACCTCGATTATTTTTTTGTGTGTAATATTGCGTCCATAGTGACATAGTAATCCATCGACCGTTTTGTAGATCTGGCATCACCAAAGATAATTGGATAATTCTGGCAATGCCAAACTAAAGTTCAAACGCAAAGCAAAGAGAGACAAAAAAAAATCTGCATTCTCACTGTAAAACTTGTATCTTTCATCTCGCTCGAATTTCGGTTTGTGATAAAATTTCGTAAACAATACCATATGGTTTTTGTTTACTACTTTTTCAAACGCCATTTGTTGGACTACTCTATGACTCTGATTGCGTCGTCTGTAGGTACCTTTAGACAAATTGTAAGAATGGTCTGTCGTCTGATTGGCGCTTAGTAATTGTATGTGTTCAGATGTGTGTTCGCAAATAATTTCAGAAAAAAAATGAACGGTTGGAAGACAAATTCTAAGATTTGTCTGTCGTCTGATGGGCCCTTTTTTATTACCCAGTAGCCCGTTTCTGTAATTAAAGTGAGAAGTTTTCGCATCGAAAAATATGAAACAAAAAATTCCACCGTTTCTCGACTCTGGAATAAAAACTGTTTCTGTATGTCAATGCGAAAAAGCCATCGTTTGTATTGGAATATTCCAAGATAGCTGTCAAAAAAGTAATCACAGTGAGAAAATAGTAACAAAACAGAAAAAAAAACACGGAGCAATTCAAATTATTGTTTATGGATTATTTAAAAGCAATAAAACAAATATAAAAAAATAGAATTACATATTGTTGATGATAATGTGTAGCGTTGTATTAATAACAGCATTTTTACATTTAGAGATTCTTTGATTTGTCTAAAATTTGTGAAAAAATATAATAAATTAGATATTTATACCAACACAAAACAAGTAATTTGTATTTTTCTTACTATTTTTCTCCATTTTTTTAATTTATTATTATCTTTTTAATGTTTTTATTTCTTTTTGTCGAAGTCTCGCACCGTTTTAAAATGTGAGTTTTTTTGACACTTCAAATAGAAAAGTTTTCGACCAATTACTTTACAGAAACGGGGTTTTTCGCATCATTCCAATAAGTTCAATAGTTTTCGCACAACAAAGTTACAGAAACAGTAAAATGTGAAAAATCAGTTTTTGTGCCGATTTACAATGTTTTTGTTTCATTTCACATGGTTCATGCGAGAAATCTTTCGATTCGAGAGTTACAGAAATCAGCTACAGTACTTTATTTTTTGCTGTCTGCTGATTGCTGCTGTATTGTAAATAAACATATTGTTCCTAAAAATATTGGTCAACAAGCCACGGAAAATGAAGCTTCCTGATCTAAATATATACAAGCTATAATAACCAGACTGTCATTGGTCAGTACAGAAAGTACACAGTCAAAATGGAATACGCCCATACAATCTATCGCTGGCGAGGATAACCCAGTTGATGGTGCCATTATTTCCGATGATGAACCCCAATTGGAGATATTAATGTACAATCTCATTGTTTTACGGAGTAAAAGAACACTTTTTATAATCAAATTGCTAATAACAATTTTAAAAACGAATTTCATCATGTAAGTAGACTAGTTGGTCGAAAAATGTTATTAAATGGTCAATATTTTTATTACTTTTGTATTTTACAGATATTATTGATTCTAATGGTAGTAGAAAAAGTATTTTAATTGATTTCATGTATTTGGCTATAGTGCGAATAAAATTCGTACCTCAATATTGCACAATTCCGCTAGATATTTCAATGTTAACAGAGGTTTTTATCAATTACTTAAATAAAAGTTGGAACGTGTGAGGCAATACCCGATGCCGAAATAATTGCCAAGCAAACGGCCCACAGAGACGTCTTTTTCTTCACCATCAATAAAAAAAATCAATTCAAGAAATAGCTAACAAGGGAAGCCTCCCTAGTGTCACCCTCGGATCTTTATGGAATTGGTTTTATTTTGTATATCAGAAAAAATAATGGGACACGTATTTTTATTTTTTTAGCGACCAAATTCATATTTAGTGGGTAAAAAGGAGGGGGAAGACAAGGCCATTTTTCAGTTTTTTCGTTGATCTCCTATATTATGCGAAGAAACCTAGTCATGTTACATACCAAATGAAAGGTCTTTGGAAAACCTATCTACGTGTGCTAAGAGCGTGTCCAAACATGCACAACTTTTCGTCATATTGAGTAAAATACCAAAATTTTAGGACATTTTTGGTAGTAAGTCGAAAAACATTAACTTTGGCCCGTTGTTAGCACCACGAGATAGGTATTTTAAATGCCTTTAATCTGATACCACACATGCCTATATTAATTTTGTTCAAATAGGCGTAAATCGTAAAAAACTGAAAAAGGTCAATTTCCGCCCATACATATCGACCCCCCCCCCCTAAAAATGAGTTTGTGCCGCTAAAAAAAATGCGTGTAGAATTAATTTTCGTTCTTAACAACATATCCAAATTTCATGAGTCGCATAATGATGTTTAATAACATGATGAATATATATACTTTTTTTATCTAGATTGGTTACACATTAAAGCTTTTACATATTTTTTATATTTTAACATTTAAACTACCTTGCGATCGGTTAATTGTTATTTTTGCTTCTCTTTCCTTTATTTTTTTATTTTTTAATAATTGGTTTATGCCTATTATTTATATTTATATATACATATTTATAAGTTCTTCTGTGTTCATATTTTTATTTTTATATTATAAACTTTTTTAAGTACAAATTTTTGTAAGTAGAAATTAGTAACCGAATATGGCCAATGAGTTAGGTTATAGAAAATGAAATAAATCAAATTAAGGGTCTACCCACAGCGATTTAAGATTTTGGCCAGTTCTGGTCAGATAGTTTTTTGATGGAATTGTTCTACCAAAAACTGATTCCAATTAAACGTATTAATACAAAGTACTCTTTTTAGTGTCCTCCATAAGACTCCATTTTCAAAAGTTACACCGAATGACATTAAGGGTCCACCTACAGCGATTAAGATTTTGGCCAGTTCTGGTCAGACAGTTTTTTGATGGAATTGTTCTACCAAAAACTGATTCCAATAAAACGTAGTACTACAAAGTAATCTTTTTAGTGTTCTCTATAAGATTCCATTTTCAAAAGTTACACCGATTGACATTGAGGGTCCACCTACAGCGATTAAGATTTTGGCCAGTTCTGGTCAGATAGTTTTTTGATGGAATTGTTCTACCAAAAACTGATTCCAATAAAACGTAGTACTACAAAGTACTCCTATAAGTGTCCTCTATAATATTCCATTTTCAAAAGTTACACCGAATGACATTAAGGGTCCACCTACAGCGATTAACATTTTGGTCAGTTCTGGTCAGACAGTTTTTTGATGGAATTGTTCTACCAAAAACTGATTCCAACAAAACGTGGTAATACAAAGTACTCCTATAAGTGCCCTCTATAATATTCCATTTTCAAAAGTTACACCGATTGACATTAAGGGTCCACCTACAGCGATTAACATTTTGGCCAGTTCTGGTCAGACAGTTTTTTGATGGAATTGTTCTACCAAAAACTGATTCCAATTAAACGTAGTACTACAAAGTACTCCTATAAGTGTCCTCTATAATATTCCATTTTCAAAAGTTACACCGAATGACATTAAGGGTCCACCTACAGCGATTAACATTTTGGCCAGTTCTGGTCAGACAGTTTTTTGATGGAATTGTTCTACCAAAAACTGATTCCAATTAAACGTGGTACTACGAAGTACTCCTTTAAGTGTCCTCTATAATATTCCATTTTATACAGCGATTAACATTTTGGCCAGTTCTGGTCAGACAGTTTTTTGATGGAATTGTTCTACCAAAAACTGATTCCAACAAAACGTGGTAATACAAAGTACTCCTATAAGTGTCGGCTATAATATTCCATTTTTAAAAGTTACACCGAATGACATTAAGGGTCCACCTACAGCGATTAACATTTTGGCCAGTTCTGGTCAGATAGTTTTTTGATGGAATTGTTCTACCAATAACTGATTCCAACAAAACGTGGTAATACAAAGTACTCCTATAAGTGTCCGCTATAATATTCCATTTTTAAAAGTTACACCGAATGACATTAAGGGTCCACGTACAGGGATTTAAGATTTTGGCCAGTTCTGGTCAGTTTTTTGATGGAATCGTTCTACAAAAAACTGATTCCAATAAAACGTAGTACTACAAAGTACTCTTTTTAGTGTTCTCTATAAGATTCCATTTTCAAAAGTTACACCGATTGACATTGAGGGTCCACCTACAGCGATTAAGATTTTGGCCAGTTCTGGTCAGATAGTTTTTTGATGGAATTGTTCTACCAAAAACTGATTCCAATAAAACGTAGTACTACAAAGTACTCTTTTTAGTGTTCTCTATAAGATTCCATTTTCAAAAGTTACACCGATTGACATTAAGGGTCCACCTACAGCGATTAAGATTTTGGCCAGTTCTGGTCAGATAGTTTTTTGATGGAATTGTTCTACCAAAAACTGATTTCAATAAAACGTAGTACTACAAAGTACTCTTTTTAGTGTCCTCTATAATATTCCATTTTCAAAAGTTACACCGATTGACATTAAGGGTCCACCTACAGCGATTAAGATTTTGGCCAGTTCTGGTCAGATAGTTTTTTGATGGAATTGTTCTACCAAAAACTGATTCCAATAAAACGTAGTACTACAAAGTACTCTTTTTAGTGTTCTCTATAAGATTCCATTTTCAAAAGTTACACCGATTGACATTAAGGGTCCACCTACAGCGATTAAGATTTTGGCCAGTTCTGGTCAGATAGTTTTTTGATGGAATTGTTCTACCAAAAACTGATTCCAATTAAACGTAGTACTACAAAGTACTCCTATAAGTGTCCTCTATAAGATTCCATTTTCAAAAGATACACCGATTGACATTAAGGGTCCATCTACAGCGATTAAGATTTTGGCCAGTTCTGGTCAGATAGTTTTTTGATGGAATTGTTCTACCCAAAACTGATTCCAATTAAACGTAGTACTACAAAGTACTCCTATAAGTGTCCTCTATAATATTCCATTTTCAAAAGTTACACCGAATGACATTAAGGGTCCACCTACAGCGATTAACATTTTGGCCAGTTCTGGTCAGACAGTTTTTTGATGGAATTGTTCTACCAAAAACTGATTCCAATTAAACGTAGTACTACAAAGTACTCCTATAAGTGTCCTCTATAATATTCCATTTTCAAAAGTTACACCGAATGACATTAAGGGTCCACGTACAGGGATTTAAGATTTTGGCCAGTTCTGGTCAGTTTTTTGATGGAATTGTTTTACAAAAAACTGATTCCAATAAAACGTAGTACTACAAAGTACTCCTATAAGTGTCCTCTATAATATTCCATTTTCAAAAGTTACACCGAATGACATTAAGGGTCCACCTACAGCGATTAACATTTTGGTCAGTTCTGGTCAGACAGTTTTTTGATGGAATTGTTCTACCAAAAACTGATTCCAACAAAACGTGGTAATACAAAGTACTCCTATAAGTGCCCTCTATAATATTCCATTTTCAAAAGTTACACCGATTGACATTAAGGGTCCACCTACAGCGATTAACATTTTGGCCAGTTCTGGTCAGACAGTTTTTTGATGGAATTGTTCTACCAAAAACTGATTCCAATTAAACGTAGTACTACAAAGTACTCCTATAAGTGTCCTCTATAATATTCCATTTTCAAAAGTTACACCGAATGACATTAAGGGTCCACCTACAGCGATTAACATTTTGGCCAGTTCTGGTCAGACAGTTTTTTGATGGAATTGTTCTACCAAAAACTGATTCCAATTAAACGTGGTACTGCGAAGTACTCCTTTAAGTGTCCTCTATAATATTCCATTTTCAAAAGTTACACCGATTGACATTAAGGGTCCACCTACAGCGATTAACATTTTGGCCAGTTCTGGTCAGACAGTTTTTTGATGGAATTGTTCTACCAAAAACTGATTCCAACAAAACGTGGTAATACAAAGTACTCCTATAAGTGTCGGCTATAATATTCCATTTTTAAAAGTTACACCGAATGACATTAAGGGTCCACCTACAGCGATTAACATTTTGGCCAGTTCTGGTCAGATAGTTTTTTGATGGAATTGTTCTACCAAAAACTGATTCCAACAAAACGTGGTAATACAAAGTACTCCTATAAGTGTCCGCTATAATATTCCATTTTTAAAAGTTACACCGAATGACATTAAGGGTCCACGTACAGGGATTTAAGATTTTGGCCAGTTCTGGTCAGTTTTTTGATGGAATCGTTCTACAAAAAACTGATTCCAATAAAACGTAGTACTACAAAGTACTCTTTTTAGTGTTCTCTATAAGATTCCATTTTCAAAAGTTACACCGATTGACATTGAGGGTCCACCTACAGCGATTAAGATTTTGGCCAGTTCTGGTCAGATAGTTTTTTGATGGAATTGTTCTACCAAAAACTGATTCCAATAAAACGTAGTACTACAAAGTACTCTTTTTAGTGTTCTCTATAAGATTCCATTTTCAAAAGATACACCGATTGACATTAAGGGTCCACCTACAGCGATTAAGATTTTGGCCAGTTCTGGTCAGATAGTTTTTTGATGGAATTGTTCTACCAAAAACTGATTCCAATAAAACGTAGTACTACAAAGTACTCTTTTTAGTGTTCTCTATAAGATTCCATTTTCAAAAGTTACACCGATTGACATTAAGGGTCCACCTACAGCGATTAAGATTTTGGCCAGTTCTGGTCAGATAGTTTTTTGATGGAATTGTTCTACCAAAAACTGATTCCAATTAAACGTAGTACTACAAAGTACTCCTATAAGTGTCCTCTATAAGATTCCATTTTCAAAAGATACACCGATTGACATTAAGGGTCCACCTACAGCGATTAAGATTTTGGCCAGTTCTGGTCAGATAGTTTTTTGATGGAATTGTTCTACCAAAAACTGATTCCAATTAAACGTAGTACTACAAAGTACTCCTATAAGTGTCCTCTATAATATTCCATTTTCAAAAGTTACACCGAATGACATTAAGGGTCCACCTACAGCGATTAACATTTTGGCCAGTTCTGGTCAGACAGTTTTTTGATGGAATTGTTCTACCAAAAACTGATTCCAATTAAACGTAGTACTACAAAGTACTCCTATAAGTGTCCTCTATGATATTCCATTTTCAAAAGTTACACCGATTGACATTAAGGGTCCACCTACAGCGATTAACATTTTGGCCAGTTCTGGTCAGACAGTTTTTTGATGGAATTGTTCTACCAAAAACTGATTCCAACAAAACGTGGTAATACAAAGTACTCCTATAAGTGTCCGCTATAATATTCCATTTTTAAAAGTTACACCGAATGACATTAAGGGTCCACGTACAGGGATTTAAGATTTTGGCCAGTTCTGGTCAGTTTTTTGATGGAATTGTTTTACAAAAAACTGATTCCAATAAAACGTGGTACTACAAAGTACTCTTTTTAGTGTTCTCTATAAGATTCCATTTTCAAAAGTTACACCGATTGACATTAAGGGTCCACCTACAGCGATTAACATTTTGGCCAGTTCTGGTCAGACAGTTTTTTGATGGAATTGTTCTACCAAAAACTGATTCCAATTAAACGTAGTACTACAAAGTACTCCTATAAGTGTCCTCTATAATATTCCATTTTCAAAAGTTACACCGAATGACATTAAGGGTCCACCTACAGCGATTAACATTTTGGCCAGTTCTGGTCAGACAGTTTTTTGATGGAATTGTTCTACCAAAAACTGATTCCAATTAAACGTGGTACTACGAAGTACTCCTTTAAGTGTCCTCTATAATATTCCATTTTCAAAAGTTACACCGATTGACATTAAGGGTCCACCTACAGCGATTAACATTTTGGCCAGTTCTGGTCAGACAGTTTTTTGATGGAATTGTTCTACCAAAAACTGATTCCAATTAAACGTAGTACTACAAAGTACTCCTATAAGTGTCCTCTATGATATTCCATTTTCAAAAGTTACACCGAATGACATTAAGGGTCCACCTACAGCGATTAACATTTTGGCCAGTTCTGGTCAGACAGTTTTTTGATGGAATTGTTCTACCAAAAACTGATTCCAACAAAACGTGGTAATACAAAGTACTCCTATAAGTGTCCGCTATAATATTCCATTTTTAAAAGTTACACCGAATGACATTAAGGGTCCACGTACAGGGATTTAAGATTTTGGCCAGTTCTGGTCAGTTTTTTGATGGAATCGTTCTACAAAAAACTGATTCCAATAAAACGTAGTACTACAAAGTACTCTTTTTAGTGTTCTCTATAAGATTCCATTTTCAAAAGTTACACCGATTGACATTGAGGGTCCACCTACAGCAATTAAGATTTTGGCCAGTTCTGGTCAGATAGTTTTTTGATGGAATTGTTCTACCAAAAACTGATTCCAATAAAACGTAGTACTACAAAGTACTCTTTTTAGTGTTCTCTATAAGATTCCATTTTCAAAAGTTACACCGATTGACATTAAGGGTCCACCTACAGCGATTAAGATTTTGGCCAGTTCTGGTCAGATAGTTTTTTGATGGAATTGTTCTACCAAAAACTGATTCCAATAAAACGTAGTACTACAAAGTACTCTTTTTAGTGTTCTCTATAAGATTCCATTTTCAAAAGTTACACCGATTGACATTAAGGGTCCACCTACAGCGATTAAGATTTTGGCCAGTTCTGGTCAGATAGTTTTTTGAAGGAATTGTTCTACCAAAAACTGATTCCAATTAAACGTAGTACTACAAAGTACTCTTATAAGTGTCCTCTATAATATTCCATTTTCAAAAGTTACACCAAATGACATTAAGGGTCCACCTACAGCGATTAACATTTTGGCCAGTTCTGGTCAGACAGTTTTTTGATGGAATTGTTCTACCAAAAACTGATTCCAATTAAACGTAGTACCACAAAGTACTCCTATAAGTGTCCTCTATAATATTCCATTTTCAAAAGTTACACCGAATGACATTAAGGGTCCACCTACAGCGATTAACATTTTGGCCAGTTCTGGTCAGACAGTTTTTTGATGGAATTGTTCTACCAAAAACTGATTCCAACAAAACGTGGTAATACAAAGTACTCCTATAAGTGTCCACTATAATATTCCATTTTTAAAAGTTACACCGAATGACAGTAAGGGTCCACGTACAGGGATTTAAGATTTTGGCCAGTTCTGGTCAGTTTTTTGATGGAATTGTTTTACAAAAAACTGATTCCAATAAAACGTGGTACTACAAAGTACTCTTTTTAGTGTTCTCTATAAGATTCCACTTTCAAAAGTTACACCGATTGATATTAAGGGTCTACCCACAGCGATTTAAGATTTTGGCCAGTTCTGGTCAGATAGTTTTTTGATGTAATTGTTCTACCAAAAACTGATTCCAATTAAACGTAGTAATACAAAGTACTCCTATAAGTGTCCGCTATAAAATTCCATTTTCAAAAGTAACACCGAATGACATTAAGGGTCCACGTACAGGGATTTAAGATTTTGGCCAGTTCTGGTCAGTTTTTTGATGGAATTGTTTTACAAAAAACTGATTCCAATAAAACGTGGTACTACAAAGTACTCCTATAAGTGTCCTCTATAATATTCCATTTTCAAAAGTTACACCGAATGACATTAAGGGTCCACCTACAGCGATTAACATTTTGGCCAGTTCTGGTCAGATAGTTTTTTGATGGAATTGTTCTACCAAAAACTGATTCCAATTAAACGTGGTACTACAAAGTACTCCTATATGTGTCCTCTATAATATTCCATTTTCAAAAGTTACACCGATTGACATTAAGGGTCCACCTACAGCGATTAACATTTTGGCCAGTTCTGGTCAGACAGTTTTTTGATGGAATTGTTCTACCAAAAACTGATTCCAATAAAACGTGGTACTACAAAGTACTCATTTTAGTGTCCTCTATAATATTCCATTTTAAAAAGTTACACCGATTGACATTAAGGGTCCACCCACAGCGGTTTAAAATATTGTCCAGTTCTGGTCAGTTTTGTGATGGAATTATTCTACCAAAAACTGATTCCAATAAAACGTAGTACTACAAAGTACTCTTTTAAGTGTCCTCTAAAAGATTTAACTTTCAAAAGTTACACCGATTGACATTAAGGGTCCTCCCACAGCGATTTAAGATTTTGTCCACTTTTGGCCAGTTAGTTTTTTGATAAATTTGGTTTAACGAAAACTGACTCTAAAGAAATGTGGTACTACAAAGTACTCGTATTAGTGTCCGCTATAATATTATGTTTTAAAAAGCTACACCGAATGTCCATATGGCCTAGTAGGAGGAGATTCATGGATAGACCTTCTCCAACTCATTGTTTTGTGGGTAAAAATTGCCGATGAAATTTGCGAATAGTTGATAAAAGTAGTAGTTTTTGAAAAAAAATTCATCTCTGTGTCACCCTGTCATTCATAGAAAAAAGAAAAAAAAAAAGTTACCGATATCGGTAACTGCACGAAGGTGGGAAACAAGTCGAATTTGATTGTTTAGCTAAACAACCAAATGTATGGGGGAACAAGTCAAATTTTGATTGTTTATATGGAGTTCACACTAGCGACTTTAAACAAGTTGTTTAACAAAACACCAGTAACAGAATAAAAACGTAATGGATACAGAACAAAGACTTTTTTAAACATCTCACTTTTAAACACTTCAAAACAGCAAGTGTGAACGCCGTATTAGCGCTTAAACACTCATGAGATGTTTAAAGTCGGTAGTGTGAACTCCGTATTAGGGTTGTAAAAGTCTGCTACTTTTCAGTACTCAATACTTTTTGAATTGGGTACTCGATACTACTCGATACTTTTTGTTTAGTATACGCTCAGTATGTTTTTTAAGCAAAATTTAAAAAATTATATATATTACATTATATTTATACATTATACATTATTTTTATACAATATTAAGTATTTTTGACACTTGTTTTATACAAGCGCCAATGGCTAACGGATTTTTTTTTTATATATTTTATAAAATCTTATACGATTTTTGCACTTTTTAGATAAATTTATTGCTAAAATGTAAAAAAATACAACCATAAAAAGTATTGGGTAGGGACTTTGTTGAAAATTTGTTGGTACTCGATACCAAGTACCCAAATACCCGGTAATTTTACAACCCTACTCCATATCCAATTTTGCTTATATGCCATTTACATATACCTCGAAATCCAGAAAAAATGGGATTTCAATGAAAATCCAAGTAAATCCCATTACTTTTTTGAATTTCAAATGTCAAATCCCATACAAAAAAAACTTGGATTTTGGGAAAATCGTAATAGGCCATTTACATATGCCTCGAAATCCAAAAAAAATGGGATTTCAATGAAAATCCAAGTAAATCCAATTACTTTTTTGGATTTCAAATGTCAAATCCCATACAAAAAAAAACTTGGATTTTGGGAAAATCGTAAAATCGCAATTTAAAATCCAAAAAATTTCTACTACTTAATTGTACAACTATGGGTTTTCCCAAAATAATCATCCCTAATGCTTTTTTTACAACGCTGCACACGATTTTTTATCAGCTGTTGTTGTTTTTTATAAAGTAAAAATACAATTAAAATTTATTTTTTTTAAAACTATTAAAAGATTAATAAAAACAATGTTTAACAATGTTTCATTTAAATTTACCATTGCAAATGGTAAACGCACAATTTAGTTGACCAATTTGGTCTTCCTAACAAAGAAAAACACTCAATGGTGGCGGCCCCAAACTTGGCAAAAATGTTAATTTTCTTGCATTTAAAGAAGCAGCTCTACATAAAAACACATTTTTTGATATTGTGGTCCCAACATATACTAATGGGATTGAAAATATTGGCTCCGGCAAAGAAAAATCATTGTTTTTAGAAATATTTATAAAATTGGGTAATTTTCCCACTAACAAAATCAAAAGAAAATACAGAGTTAGTACCATAGAAAAGATTAGAAGGTACGCAGTGTTGTATTTGATGTATTTTCCAATATGGTGGCAAAATACTTGTTCTTCCTCATCTCACACGTATTTAATATCAAATTAGATTATTTGTTTATAAAAAATGGAATTTGTCTTTCATTTAATTAAATTTATTATTTATTTTGCTATATTCAACGTTTTTTTTTTTTAATAATACGCACTATTGATAGTTTAAAAACTTTTTTTTCTCTTTTTTTGTTTGCTTTGTTGTTGTTCTCCTTTATCTTGCATTGTTTTTATTAAACGTCAAAAGTTACATAATGTGCTGCCACTAATACTTATTCAAGCGAAATACGACTCTGTTTCATTTCTATTTTTTTCTATGTTCCTAACTCACTTTTTTCAAAAATGGCGTATGGAGCAAAACAATAATAAGGTGACGATCTGTAGATAACGACTTCGTTATTATATGGAGTTCACACTAGCTACCTTCAACAAGTTGTTCAACAAAACACCAATAGCAGAATAAAAACGTAATGGACACAGAACAAAGACTTTTTTAAACATCTCACTCTTGAACACTTCAAAACAGCAAGTGTGAACGCCGTATTACACCCGGCAGTTAATACCTTCGGACCATATAAATCCCCAGGCTTAGATGGAATCTATCCGAAAATGATCCAAGAGGGAATTGATATCATAGGCGATACACTATTATGCATTTTTAGGTTCTGTGTAAATCAATCTTACGTTCCAACTTCCTGGCGTAAGGTTAAGGTAGCGTTCATACCGAAAGCGGGTAAAATTCAGCATTGTACTGCGAAAGACTTTAGGCCAATAATTTTTAATTCGATCATGTTTTCTTAGAAAAAAATTTCAGCTTAATAGGACATTGTTAACCCCTCTAAACCGGTTGCCAAAAATGACCCATATATTTTGCCCTAAACTCAAAACCACCAAATTTAAAAAAAAAATTTTTTTTTGATTTTAAGTTGCACAATTTAAAGTTTTTATTGCATTTATTTCAAGTATATTAAAGTTCGTTTGACAAAAAAATTTTTTGAAAAAATACGAGATTCTTAAACCGCGCGTGTAACGGTCTGTTTCCAGGACATTTTGGGAAAAATGCATTTTTTTTTAAAAACTCAACATTTTTAGTTAAAAACTTTTCATTTTACTCTAGATTTATTATAAATTATAAAACTTAATATAGAAATGTTGGATTTTAAGAAATTCCTTAACCCTAAACAGCTTTGGGCCCTAAATGACCCATGATGAACAAATGCATCTAGCAATAAACCGCTTTTGGCGGGCGACTAACCATTGGGAACATATTTTTTTAGTTAAAAATGGGAGCGTGAGTAAAGATGGGAGCGTGAGTAGAGATGGGAGCGTGAGTGAATTTGACCAACTCACGTTCAAGAAGAAAAAGAAATTTTCATGCAGGAAATTTTTTAAGTTTGCATACATTTTACGCAGGATCACGTGAGTGAAACAAATTATACTCGTTCACGCTGTAATCACGCTCACGAAAACTCAACATAATTATATTTTGAGGTGTTTTATTTTTCTGTCACCATAAAAAATCTTGCAAACTCACGAAATTTCACTCACGTTTATGTGTGAATCACGTAAAATTTGTGCCACGTGTGCATTTGTACACTCAAAATAAATTCTCTGTCCAATCAGCAGAAAAATCTGCTGAAAATACACCCATTTTGAGCCATATGAGAAATCTGCTGATTTTAGCAGACACGGTTTGCTAAATATCTGTCATAAGAGGTGAATAAATAAATAAATAAAAAAAAAAAAAAACACACGCCGCCAGCCAGCATCGAACTCGCCACCTTCCGATTTGAAAGTACACTTCTTAACCACTAGGCTACGGAAGCTTATACTTTTATCTGGCGTTTTAGTTAGTAAACATGTGTGTTGTTCGACAGCAGAGAAATCTGATTTTAGCAGAAATATCTGCTGATTTTAGCAGAAAAATCTGCTGATTTTAGCAGAACAATCTGCTGATTTCAGCAGAATAATCTGCTGATTTCAGCAGAATAATCTGCTGATTTCAGCAGAACAATCTGCTGATTTCAGCAGAGAAATCTGCTGATTTCAGCAGAGCAATCTGCTGACAATCTGTTCTGCTTTTTTTTTATATAAAAAAATTTCTTGAAAAAATAATGAAATTCAGCAAACAAAATCAGTATAAACATAGTAAAATGTCTGTTATTTTCTTAAACTGAATGACAGAGATTTTACTAAAAATATCCTTCTCAGCAGAACAATCTGCTAAAAGATTGCTAATTCAAATTGAAAGTCGTTTTACAGATTTTTTGACAGAGTTTTTCTTTTGAGTGTACAAATTATATTTTTAATGCAAAATAAAAAAGTGATCCATATATTTTATTTAAACAAGTTTATATAGTATTTTCCGTTTAAATGCACCCACGCCGAAAGCAATATCCCCTTAAATACAAGAATGCAGCAAGTAAATATTCTATTGAAATTATTTAGCAATATTCTTGTTTAAATGTAAATTGCTTTTTGTGTCAAATATAAATAAAAGGTTAATGGTGGGTACGGAAAAAGCTTTAAGGGTGGGTGCATTTAAGCGGGGATACTATTTGAATGCTATTTGAATTTTTTTGTTTCATTTGCATTAAAAATATAATTTTTAAAATTGCTCTGTTAAACGTGAGCAAAATTTCGTGAGTTTGCATCATTTTTTATGGTGACAGAGACATGAAACACGTCAAAATTTAGCTTGAGTGAGATTAAAATATGTCATGTAACCCTAACAGTGAGAAATTTTTTTTTCTTCGTGAGCGTGAGTTGGTCGAATTCACTCACGCTCCCATCTCTACTCACGCTCCCATCTTTACTCACGCTCCCAGTTTTAACTAAAAAATATGTTCCCAATGGTTATTCGCCCGCCAAAAGCGGTTTATTGCTAGATGCATTTGTTCATCATGGGTCATTTAGGGCCCAAAGCTGTGTAGGGTTAAAGAATTTCTTAAAATCCAACATTTCTATATTAAGTTTTATAATTTATAAAAAATCTAGTGCAAAATGAAAAGTTTTTAACTAAAAATTTTAAGTTTTAAAAAAAAGTGCAATTTTCCCAAAATGTCCTGGAAACAGACCGTTACACGCGCTGTTTAAGAATCTCGTATTTTTTCAAAAAAATTTTTTGTCAAACGAACTTATATATAGTTGAAATAAATGCAATAAAAATATTAGATTGTGCAACTTAAAATCAAAAAAATTTGTTTTTTTTAAATTTGGTGGTTTTGAGTTTAGGGCAAAATGTATGGGTCATTTTCGGCAACCGTTTTAGAGGGGTTAACAATGTCCTATTAAGCTAAAATTTTTTCCTAAGAAAATATGATCAAATTGAAAAGATTGACTGAAATCAAAAAGAAGATTAAGTGATTTTTGTAATTTTGGCAATTTTTAAAATAAATACTATTTTTTAAGAAATCGCGGATTTTCAACGTCATTTCGGCAGCGGAAGATGACCACCATCTGCATGAAAATTTAACCACATTGTTTTTAGGTCTATTCCAACACACCTGTCGGTGAGCCGGAACGAAATTCGCCAAAAAGCCAAAAAAAGCCAAAAAAAATACATTAAAGTTAAATCAGTGGATTCTGCACTTCATGTTGCTGTTCAGCACATTGAGAGGTCACTTTCCTTTAAGGACTATACACTAGGAGTTTTCTTAGACATTGAAGGTGCCTTCAACAATGTTAAATCGGATGCTATTCTCTCAGCGTTGATTAGAACTGGAATTGAATCATAAATTGTAAAGTGGCTAATGACATAGAAAAATTACATCAGAATTGGGTAATACTGTAACTCATGCCATAGCAACGAGGGGCACTCCACAAGGGGGCGTGATATCTCCTTTATTATGGCTTCTTGTTGTTGATGAAATTCTACGGAAATTGGACAGAAACGGCTTAACTGTGGTGGCTTACGCAGATGATTTATTAATTATATCTACAGGAAAATGTCTGAGCACAATCTCCGATAGAATTGAAAGCTCTTTGAATATGCTTTCAGTATGGGCTGAGGAATGCGGTCTGAAGATAAATCCGGTTAAGACAGAAATGGTTTTATTTACAGGGAAAAGATTGATACCTAGTTTTGACCTCCCGAAACTGAACGGCGTAAGCTTGAAGCTCTCGGATTCAGCTAAATTCTTGGGGGTAATACTAGACAGAAAACTAACTTGGACGTTAAATTTAAAGGAACGAATTAAGAAGGCTTACTATACTCTTGTCAAAGATTAGTCGGGAAGAAATGGGGTTTGAAACCTAAGCTCTTCCATTGGATATTTACTGCGGTCGTCCGACCAGTGCTAACTTATGGTGGTCATGTATGGTGGCCGGTCATTGAATATAGGACTCATGCTGACTCAATCGAACGAGTGAATTGAATTGCGTTGTTAAGTATTACAGGCGCAATGAAGACAACATCAACCGAAGCTTTGCTTTGCTTCTGGATATGACACCGCTTGATCTTTTCATTAAGGAAAATGCAAAAATTGCCCTAAATAGACTAATTCAAACGGGATCTATGAAAAACAGACAGGTTCGACACACGAAGATTATCGGTAGTTTTGAACGGAGTACAAGAACGGATTATGATATCCCACATAACGTTACTGATGGTAGACTGAAAATTGTGATTCCTTCACTAGATGATTGGCTTAATAGTAGAGTAAAACTTCAACAAATTAACGTGTTTACTGATGGTTCCAAAATGTCGACAGGCACCGGTAGTGGCTTTCACTGCATGGAGCTTAACCTAAATGAGTCCTACCGTCTGGACAACGATTGTAGTATCTTTCAAGCCGAAGTATATGCGATAGCCAAGGCAGCTGAGCATATTTCAATGTTACCAATATACAGATGCGATATTGGTTTCTTCATTGATAGTCAAGCTGCTTTAATGGCTTTGAAAAGTGATGATATCAGATCTAAGGTAGTCAGCCGCTGCCACAGAGAGCTTAAGGTTCTTAGCGAGCAGCATAATATTACTCTGTGCTGGGTACCTGGACACAAAGATATTCTGGGAAACGAGAGAGCCGATGAGCTTGCACGACGGGGAGCGGAACTCGCATAGGAAACAGTAGAATCTGATGTGTTCCCTCCACTCTCTATTTTCTGTCAGAAAATAAGATTGGACTCAAGGGCGATTTGGTTGAATAAATGGTCCAGCTCTGATCGAAGTATACAGACAAAATTATTATGGGATGAAAGCCTGTTAAAACACAGCAAAATTCTTTTGGATATGAACAGGAAGCAACTTAGAGCTACAGTTAACCTCATTACTGGTCATAACACATTGGGTAAACACATGGTAACAATTAGAATAAGAAATGATGATACATGCAGATGGTGCAGGGAATCCGTAGAAGACACCTACCATTTCTTATGCGAATGCCCTGCACTATCATTTAGAAGATTTAAAATTTTTGGTTCTTATATTTTTCAGAATTTATCAGAACTGCGGGGCACAAATCCTTGGACTCTACTGGCGTTTATTAAAGCATCAAAATGGGACGCATAAGGCGAACAACTTAGAACAAAACAGAGAAGAGGGAAAAGAATTAAAGGAATCATAATGGGCCATCACGTGGCCTCTATGGACGCTGGTTTCCGCCAGCGTCATCCTTCATAACCTAACCTAACCTAAGGGTGTTCAGTGTTACATTTGACGTTTACAAACGCCAAACTCCATAGTAAGCAATGGTTAGCAATTTCATATACACTCGGTCTAGATTAGCAACCACCGAAGCAACCATAAAGGGTGTTCAGTGTTACATTTGACGTTTACAAACGCCAAACTCGATAGTAAGCAATGGTTAGCAATTTGATATAGACACTTGATTGCTAGCAATCTATAGTAGATCAGGCGCTGTACCATCATTGTATAAACTGTCCAGATTAGCAATGACAGCCATTACACTCAATTGTGACGTATGATAGAAGTGATGATTGCTAGTCTGGACACACTGATAGACACTTGATTGCTAGCAATCTATACACCGAACCAAATCGAGAAGGTAAAATCAACGAAAATATTTTGTTGATCCTTAACAAAATTTTGTCAATTTTTTTTTAAGATTCTACAAATTTTATTCAAATTAACGAAATTTCGTCAAATTTACATACTCTGAAGAGGTAAAATTAACGAAATTTCTTCAAATTGACTAAAACACTATAGGGTGTGTAAAGTTGATAAAATTTAATCAAATTGACTAAAATTATTTGCTTGACGCCACTTTTTTTTTCTTTGAGCAAGCGTCATTAAAAACATTTCGTTTTGCCAAAAAATTATTTATTTTTTCATTAAATTGTAATAAATTGCCTTAAGATACTAGTTTTTATGCCATATTATTGGCATTGTTGAAGTGGCATTAAAAATGTTGCAAAAATTCACGTAAGTTATGATTAATATAATAATAATTAATTTACAAACAATTAATTTTCATTTATTTTTTTTTAGGTAATGTACATATGTATTTACAAGGGTTTATACAATAAAATCTGAAATCTGGTGACTTCTGCTGAAATACTTCAACTAACATTTAAGTTCAAGGACATGCAATAAAACATCTTTCACCAGTCTGAAATTTGGATAAACATACCCAGCAAATTTTCTTCTTCGCTTGTTTAAGTTTGTAAAAGTGTAAGTTTATATTTATATTAATGTGTGTATTAATTAATGTGGAAGTTTATATTTATTTAAATTCAATTATTTTGTATTTGTTATTTATTAAAGTAAATATTTTTTAAGTTTTAAAATATAAACCTATCCTTTTTAATAAAAAAATTATAACAAAAATATTTTTGGATATATTTTATTTTTTGTAGGGGTAGAAAATTTAGTAAATTTAATTAAATATTGTGGAATCGACGAAATCATTGTGTTAAATTGACGAAATTTTGTCAAATCAACAGAATTATTTTATTCAAATTGACGAAAATAATTCTGTTAATTTGACAAAATTTCGTCAAATTTATCTCAAATATAAATCAACGAAAATTTATTCAAATCAACACCCCTGTTTTGTTAGCTGTATAATGATTGTTCTTTCGTCAAATCAACATACTTTTTCGTTAATATTACTGCCATATTCGATTTATCTTTGAGGGGTCAGGTATGGACATAATTTGCATTTCGGAAACGTGGTTTCTTTTTAAAGTTCACGACATCCACTATGCACTAAGTGGATATTCGCTTTTTCGATCTGACAGGTATTTAAACGCTGGTGGTGTGGCAATATATGTTAAATCATCAATTTCATGCAAAATTAAATGCCAAACGTCGGATGAAGACAATGTTAATGACGAAGATGTCGTTATTGATGACGAAGTTGGTGAAGATATAAATGAAGTCGATATTGATGAAGAAGTTAATGCTAACAATGAAGAAATAAATGAAGATGATGGAGAATCTGCCTTAAATACTCAGAAACCAGAATACTTGTTTATTGAAATTTTTAATAACAACCAAAAACTCTTGTTGGGAACTGTATATCGGCCGAATAAACGAATAAAAATTAAGCCGTTGTTAGATAAACTATCTACGCTTACTCTTGGTTACACAGATGTTATTTTAACTGGTGATTTCAACGCTAACATACTAATAGACAAACGTTTGATGGAGGATATGAGTGCCATTGGTATGATTTTGGTAAATAGTTTAACACCGACACATTTTACATCCACTGCCAGTACTCTACTTGACCTTTGTTTTGTAGATAA